>JAVJIF010005344.1:0-137449 GCA_038442645.1 Agave tequilana
GAAATTTTCAAATTTGAATCCAGTACAATGAGGAAAAAGAATTCTTATAGTAATAGGATTTGGAAATTTTCAAATCTGAATCCAGTTACAATGAGGAAAAAAATTCTTATAGTAATAGGAATTTTAGGGTTCAAGTCTTTCAAGAGGGGGAAATGAAAAATAAGAAACTTTCTACAAGGGAAAAAAAAAAATGGTAATCTTAAACAGAGAACTTCTGTCTACAAAGTTTTTAACTGTAACAAGGGTCTCCGTGTAAGTAAATACCCATAAACCCTCGTATACTTCTCACAATCAGTTCCACAACGGCTTGACAACTCAGCTTTTAAGGCACGTCAAGGTTCGCCATTGTGTACCATCAAAACTTTCGCGCTAAATGGTGTTCTTCTCTTACCATCGTACAATAACTTGTACTCTTTGACCCACAGACTCTTGGCGGTCCTTGAGAACCCATATATCCATATCATGCTCAAATCTTAGATACAACTGTCGCAATCATGAGTAAGACACAGGTTTCCATGGAGCTCGTATAGGTGTATCTGTAAACAGTGCATACTCTTCATCAGAGACAGGAAATGTAACCTCTCTGATCTCCTCATCTTCGAGATCCACAGAGACAATGCCAGTGACCAGTTGGCGGCCATCCCATCGATCAAGTAATATCAATACCACCCACACACAAGCCACGGGTGACGAGCCAATAGCATATGTTACCAATGAATCTCGACGAGTTAGATCCCAGCGTCATTAACTCGACTCTAAAAACGACCTTATCATAACAATCAACGGTCTGCTCCCCAGACCAACTTGTACTCGTTGGTTGATGGCTGTAAAGCTAAAGCGATCGTGACCGAAGGAAGTTCTGACATGTGAACTCGGTTTTGAGATTGTGATGGATTCTTGAGTTGTCAAGTTGAGAACGATGATGTCATTAATCCCAGTAAGGCAGATCAGGCCATTGCAAGGGTATGATGGGCACCGCCATATTGTTTTCTCAATGGTGGTTATGGCCTTCAGGGTAGAAGGCCCATGATCATTAAGGCAATATAAATGCAACTCAGTGACACGAGATTTGGATTCTTCTTTCTTCGACTACACTGACGGTGTGTGTCTCTGGGCACGCCTGAGTGCGTGTCAATGAAGTGCGGATTGTGTGTTAGGGAGCACCAATGCTTTGGATACGCAATCTGAATCGCATCACACACCTTGCTGGAGTTCGGTTAGGTCCCATAATAATGTCATCAGAAATCCACTTCCGGTTGTTGTTCATGGTTCTCGTTGCCTACATTCATGTTCTCGCGCGTGACTCTGTTTTTCTTCAGTCTCTGCAATTTAAATATCTAGAAATCAGGACTTTCTTTGTAGTCAAAATCTACATGACATGAGCACACATATTGTCCTATGATTGAATGTGATGCTAGAAGGACTTGCATAATCAAAGAAGCAAATAGGAGCAGACCAATTAGACTAAAATTCTAACTGATACGGAGATCTTTTTTTATGAGAATTCTAATTAGATTGAGAACTAAACTTTTAAGCAAGACGCGATCATATTTGGAGCATTAATACAACAATTTGCTAATGATCACATATTTAAATGTAAATTTGAACGTACTTTCTTCAACATTGCGGCGTGATCTCTCTCGAATAACAAACAAGTCTAACATATTTGGGATGATCATATGATGCTTATAACAAAATAAAGAAACTTCACCCAAGAGAGATTCCCAATCATCTTCTGTAAACAATGCTTGGAGAATTTAACAAAATAGACGGCTCACCATACTTTTCTTTTTAAAGTATCTTTTCATAACTGTTTCAGATAAATTACTTGTCATTAATACGAAAAACACATTAAGCAATAACATAAAAACCCAATACACATTAACCAATAACATGAATATTAACTAATTAATCAAATCAATAAATAAACATCAACTAATTAACTACAAGTATTAATCAAATCAATTACCTCAATTAATCAGACTTGATCCATAAATTAACCTCAACTAATAATTTAACCTCAATCAATTAATCAAAATACACTCAAATCCAATAGGCATGCATGATCATATTCTGCACTCAATAAACCATAGAAATCCATCTTAATGCAAGAGCAAATATTTAGAGAAAATATGTAATCTTACCCACTAATGCTGACTTAATCTCTTCTTAAAGAAAAACCCTAGCTTTCTCCCGATCCGCGATGAAGATCACCTGATCCAACAAGAAAGGATGTTAGTATTGCAAATAAAGAGAGACATTTGAGAGGGAAATTATTAAAGAAAAAAATTCGCCTTTTAGAGAGGATTAATAAAGAAAAATCTCAGCTGCCGCTGCGGCTCACCGCGCAGGTTAGGGTTGGATCTGCGCGGATCGAGGAAGATTGGGATCGAGGAGATGATCTACAGTGAGAGATCGGGAGAGAGAGGAGGGGATCGAGGGCTGCGGACTCAATTCCTATTTCTCTTCTAGGAATAATCTGCTCTCTCTCTTTTGATTGATTGATTGATGATGTTAGTCTGCAATTTATAAATAGGCAGAACAATATAGAGAAGTACTCGGAGTAGGAGAGGAGCTTAAAGAGAAATCTGGATCTGGATCTTATCCGAATTTGAATAATTCAAATTCGAATTCGATTTTATTAATGCTAAGAAATTTACTGAAATTAAATAAAATAAATGAATGAATAGAACAACCCTCTATACGTCTTTGAGGAATCCCCTCGTGCTCAATCTTCAGGGATGAGAGAGAGAGAGCGCGCGCAGGGAGAGAATTTTGAAGTGATGATCCTCTCTCTTATTGTTATTGGGTCAATCTAAGGCTCAGATGCATTTGACAAAATCAATGGTCCAGATTTGCACTGGATCTATAAATGTGATTAGGGCTTAGGGACAGTTTTTTGGTGACAAGGCCGGTATAAAAAATAAGAGACATAAAGCAAGAAAGAAAGGATAAGTTTGTTACCAAAGTGACGAACACTACATCAGCTAAATTTTTTTTGTTACTATTGATATTATATATGGCGAACGTTTGTAATTTGTCATCAAATCTTAATAAATCGTCACCCTTTTTCATTTATATTAAGACACATAAAAATCTGCTACTAATATTCGTCTCCATAAACTTAGCTATTAGTATCCGTTACTAATATTTAGTTTTATATATAAAACAAACTTTCTACTCAAAAATAGAGCTTCATATTATAACAAATAAAAAGAATGTGACTAATAATAGATTAGAAATTCTATTACAGGAAGGGGGGAAGACAGGAACAAGGAACCGAAATCCAAGATATCTCAAGCCAAACCGAAGCACACTTTTTTTATCTTCAAAGTATTTTATAATAGTAATTATACAAGAGGAAGAAGGCTCAGCACATGAACAAAAGATTACAAAAGAGATAAGTGAAGAGTATTTTCCGATTATGATCTTCTTGAGCTTCCTTCCTTATATAGACGTAAGTGAGCCTTGATTCTTCATGCCAGCCTCAACGAGGTCAGGATTTCATTATTGAAAGTAGAAAAGCATTCATGATAATATTCCTTCGCTTTGTGGAAAGTGGGAGAGCACTCATAATATTCCTTTGAAAGTAAAGGATTCCTCATGATGATATTCTACATGATGATATTCTCATCAGTTTATTTCTTATCATCAACTTTATTTCTTGTCACTTTAGTAAAGTGAAACGGTTTAACACCCCATCCTCAGAATGCGTACGCAATTATGTGTCCTGATTTTTGGAGCGTATTTTTTATTTTATTTTCTGTTATTTACATTCTTACTCATATAGCAGTACTGCATGATTTGACCTTTTTGGTATTCAGATTTGACTGATTTCAGTTTCAAATATTATTTTTTAATTTTCTAGATTTTTCATGATTTTCAGGAATTTTTCGGAATTAAATTGTAAATCTTCAAACCGTGTCGACCAGTATCGCTGACCGACTTTCAGATTTTTAATTTAAAACGGAGTTGAAAATATAGAAACGGCTTTCACAGTATTTCTTAAATCATGTTTTATATTAAATGAATTTTTTGAGAATTTTTAGAATTTATCAAAATTCCCCTGGATTTGGTGTCAGCCAGTATCACTGGTTGGTTCCGGGAATTTTAGTTTACAATTGAATTAAATTTATTGATTCCACTTTTATATTTCTTCTTTAAATTATATTTTTCTTCTTTCAGGCATTTTTCGAGATTTTTCAGATTTTATCAAAAATCCGGCCACCCGGTGTAGACACCGTCCACAGTGGATTCCAAGATTTTTATTTTAAAAGAAATTGAATTTCTAAAAACCGATTTCATCAAAAATCTTAAAATAATATTTATTATTTTTGAGAATTTTTGAAAAACTTTTTTGAGATACTTCATTTTTTGGGTTTTTCCTGAGTTCCCGGTATTTTCCCCCAGATACTGGAATTCTATCCGGATATTTTACTTTTTCTCTCTCCTTACCTGACGTAAGACCCACCAAATCTAGATTCAACATTTAATGCGGAGAGTCCTCTCATCCCGCATTTAATGTTATATCCTTCAAAAGAAATCAACTCAGATTAAAGACACCCATGTTTTTTTGTCCTTTCTATCAACGCAACTTTCGTATTTTTCGCGGACGCAAGTTTTTTCACTGCGTCTAGATAACTGCTAGACACAGACTTTCATTGTATGGAACCAGCCATTTGTTGAATGAAACGCATGTTTCATAAAGTAGAATGGCAAGTTTGTAAATATATCAACTCCTTTATATATATATATATATATATATATATGGGGTTACTGTACCTCAGCCTGCGGGCTGAGAGAGTTTCTCAGCCTGTGGGACGTGGCTGAACATAGGCCACACATCGGTCGCAGAGTGTGGGCGCCAAAAAAAATCAAAAAATCCCGCCTAAACAATCGTGAATCAAAATGACAAAAATACCCCTTTAAATGACGACTGCGACTTCTAGCATTCAAAATTAAAAAAACATTCCATGGTCGCAGACTTAATAAAGAATAAAGAATACAAGACAAAAAATGCTATCGTATGCAATGCGACCTCCTCGGTACTACTGCGACCAAATTCGCAATCTTCTTTCTCGTGGTCCAAGAGCTTAAACCTTTTAAACTGTTTTGGATAACTGAACAGTCACCTAGGAAGTATACAATTTTTGGGAAAAGATAGAAAATATATTTGAGAGATATTCACGTGGTCCAAGAGCTTAAACCTTTTGGAATTCCGGATTAAAAATATATAAAGGGTCATGAGCAAAGGATTAAAAACATACTAAGTTATTTTTGCTCAAACTCGTTACTCTAACTATTCGGAAAATACATTCAAAAAATGTCTTCACCATCACCACCGTCTTCACCGGAAAGAAGCCAATACATTCAAACAATGTCTTCACCATCACCACCGTCTTCACCGGAAAGAAGCCAATCATCAAATGATGATTTTATGTTTAGTTCTGAAACAATGTCTCGCTACGGGTCAGAATCTGAGATTGATACAGACGACCCTTTCTGGGAGTTCATTGATGAACCAAAACATAAACATGAAGAGGAAGAAAGCGACAATGAGACTGTACCTGAAGAAGAGGAAGACAGAAGACGAAAGCATGACTCTTGACGACGAATCTGATTACGATGGTGATGACGACGATTAGAAGTTAAAAAATTGTATTTTGTTTTTCTTTTTAAATATATATAAATCTCTTTTCTAAAGTTAATTGTGTGAATTACATTTTTTACTACTATGTATTGGTTGAAATACTGTGACCATGGACGCAGACTTAATAAATACACTGCGACCTTGGTCGCAGTTGCTGTACTTTAGTCTTAATCAACAACAACACTGCTACCTTGGTCGCAGTTTCTGACCGTAGTATTAATAAAATAAACTGCAACCTTGATCGCAGTTGTTGGTGTTTAGTCTTAATAAAATAATCTGACGAGGATTAGAAGTTTAAAAAATTATATTTTATTTTTTTTAAATATATATAAATCTGTTTTCTAAAGTTAATTGTGTGAATTACATTTTTTACTACTATGTCTTGGTTGAAAATGCTGTACAATTGTTACAAACCTTCATTTTAAATATTTTACGCTAAACGAATATACTGCGACCATGGACGCAGTTAATAATTATATTACTTCACCCTTATAAATATTTAAATGAAAAGTTGCGACATTGGTTGCAGTTGCTGGACGCAGACTTAATAAATACACTGCGACCTTGGTCGCAGTTGCTGGACTTTAGTCTTAATCAACAACACACTGCTACCTTGGTCGCAGTTTCTGACTGTAGTATTAATAAATAAACTGCGACCTTGATCTCAGTTGTTGGTGTTTAGTCTTAATAAAATACACAGCGACCTTGGTCGCAGTTGCTGGTCTTTACTCTTAATCAACAACATCACACCTTGGTCGCAGTTGGTGGTCTTTATAAATAATCAACAACAACACTGCGACATTGGTCGCAGTTGATGGCCGCAGTCTTAAAAAAAATAATCTGCAATCTTGGTCGCTATTGCTGGTCTTTAGTCTTAATCAACAACAACACTGCGACGAGGTGACACGTCACCGCAGCAGTTGCTTAGTCGCAGACTTTGGTCACAGCGTCGACCCTGGTCGCAGTAGTTACTGTTTGCAATGTATCTTATCCGACCTTGGTCGCAGTGTCATCTATGGTCATAGTTGTTTTGTTTGCAATGCATGGCTGCGAAAAAGTTCGTAGTTTATTAAAAAAAACAAATATGCTTTTTATTTATGTCCAGGCATTTATCTCCAGGCATGTGCAAATGATACAAAACGATCTCTTATACAATAAGATTGAGTGTTACAAATACAGCAGTACAAAAGAAGACTAAACATCAAAAAAACCCTTATTGACTAAGAGCAATCTTCTTCTTGAGGTCTGGTGGCAGCAGAATCAATAAGATTGAGTGTTACAAAGAAGACTAAACATCAAAGTAGCCAAGAAGATAAAACATCAAAAGAGCCAAGAAGAGCCCTTGTTGACTACTAAGAGCAATTTCTCCTGGAGGTCTGGTGGCAGCAGAATCTTTCGTTTATGAACATCTCTTCACCAGAAGGTTATCCAGTGAGCATGGAGTTTCCTCGATGTGACTTCTGGGTAAGAGAGGAGGTTTTGAGACCTCACAGGGTATGCTACCCACCACTATATCCACCACATCCCCGCCGCCATACCACTCTGACCATACCGTACCAGCAAGCTTGACTGGTGCATCAAGTCAGAGCAGATCTCGGTGAGGATTAAGTCCTCGTCAGGATCATGACTTCTTCCCTTGTGAACGACGAGGACCATGACTTCTTCCCTTGTGGACGATGAGGTCTATGACTTCTTCCCTTGTGGACGAACATCGATCAAGTTCGTCAATAGGGTCATCTTCATCCATGGAGGCAGGCCCCTGTTAGAGACTCTGAAGAAGACGGAAATTCTCAGAGCAATTGCTCTCGAAAGAAAACAGTCTAATTATGGACTGTTAAAGGGAGAGCGTGAGCCCTATTTATAGGCAGCCCATAATAACCATAATTAATGGTTCATTAATCAGAATCGTCGGCATTAATGGTCTCCAACCGCCAGCGTCGGTTTTGCATTAAAAGACATTAACGCCTAAACCCAATGAAGAACCGACGCGTAGACAACCGCTTCGGGAAACAACGAATGGTGCGGGGTTCGTCAACATACACTTGACGTTAAAAGATCTCATAAACTCTTTATGACAGGTCGCGTCTCACGGACTGACTCCAAGTCGCATCAGACAACAGACAACTTTTCATTTTTCATTTAGATTCAAAAAATGACTTAATCCAAAAAACAACACTTAATAAAACAACACTTACTTAACGTACTGCGACCAAAGTCGCAGTCCATGTAATGCACCCTAGATTGCAGTTGCTGGCCATCTTTATCAATAACAACACTGCGACCTTGGTCGCATTTAACCGTGTACACTGCGACAAAAGACTTTGGCTAAGGTCGCAGTTTAAATGTACAATGCGACCAAAGACTCTGACTACATTATATTCAAAAAATTTAATTACTTAACGTACTGCGACCAAAGTCGCAGTCCATGTAATGCAACCATAGATTGCAGGTGCTGGCCATCTTTATCAATAACAACACTGCGACCTTAGTCGCATTTCACCATGTACACTGCGACCAAAGACTTTGACTAAGGTCGCAGTTTAAATGTACAATGCGACCAAAGACTCTGACTACATTATATATAAAAAAAATAAACTATAAAGTAGAATTTTATCGCAGGCTGAAAAGATTGATCTGAAAAGATTTTATATTTCAAAAAAAAATTTTATCCCACGCTGAAAAGGAGAAACTAGATCTTACAAAAAAGAGGTAAAGAAATAAGGCGAAAAGTAATTTATAACCTATAAAGAGCGGCAAAATAAAAGGGAAAAATAATAATAAACAATAAGGAAAAGTTATCATAAGGGGTATTTGGTAATTTAACTTCTCCCTAAAAGCGGGCCGCTAGTCAGTGAGGTGACAAATCGAGCCACGTCACCGCAGGCTGAGAGAGTACTCTCAGCCCGCGGGCTGATATACATTTTCTCTCTCTCTCTCTCTCTCTCTCTCTCTCTCTCTATATATAATATATATATATATATATATATATATATTATATATATATATATATATATATATATATATATATATATATACACTCCCATCTTCTCTCTCTTTCATTATTTTCTTTCCTTCTTCCTTTTCCAGCCAACAGCAAGCAACGGCAGCCAACCAAGCTCCCTTTTTGGCCGGCATCACCACCCACCATCTCCACCTTTCTCCACCACCATTTCCTCCACAATTCTCCCCTCCATCTACTCCACCATTCCAACAACAACAACCACAACACCATCTTTATCACCATCTTCTTCCTCCATTTCCAACCAAAACAACCCATCTTCTCCACTAACTTCACCACCATTTCACCACCACCTACACCACCTTAACCACCACCAACCATACCATCATCTTCTCCTCGTCATACTCTTTCTAACGAGTTATAGTTCGTCCTCCGAAACACCATTTACAAAACTCCAAAAAATCCTTTTGTACTACACTTGTACCATCAACTATCTTCTCTTTTGGGGCTTTGGCCGCCCATCTCCGGCCAACTCTGGCCACCGCTGGCGACCACCGGCCAAGCCACAGTCGGCCTACCTCCCCCTTCTCTTCTTTCTTTCTTTCCTTTGCTTTCTTTCTTTCCTTCCTTATTTCCTTTCCTTCCTTTTTCTTTTCTTTTCTTTGCTAATTTTCCCTAAACTTGCGTCTCTCCCTCTCCCATAGGCCTGTCAATGGGTCGGGTCCAGACCCGGACCCGACCCGGACCCGACCCGATTAAGCGGTATGGAAGGGTTGCTCTGGACCCATACCCGTTTACCCGTTTACCCGTATACCCGAGTATTAAATGGGATGGGTCTGATTTTACTTGAACCATACCCGATTACCCATTTACCCATTTCAAAACATAAATATAAATAATACTAATAGAATTAAAACCCTCTCAAGACTCTATCAGTAAATGATCCCTTTGTGCTTTAAATGTTGAAGACTGTTGGTTGATTAGTGGGTGATTCTATTGTTGTGTTTTCTCAAAAAATTTAGGGGCCATGCTTTAAATTTTTTTCTTTATTAGCGTCTTTCATCGAAAATTTTCCCTCCACCTCTTGCACCTGGTTGCATTTCATCTTTTATTAATATTAAAACATGTTTTCTTTCTCTTTATAAAAATTTTTTCCCCTCTCTTGTATTTGTTTATATATTTTTTTTTGTTATGGGTCTGGGTAAACGGGTCTGGACCCGCGGGTACAGCGGGTCCGGGTATGGAAACCCATCTTCTGGACCCGCAGGTAAACGGGACGGGTATGGTACCCTCTTGGGTAAACGGGTCCGCGTATGGTACCACCTGACCGCCCGAACCCGACCCATTCACAGGCCTACTCTCCCATCACTGCGTCTTTATCCCCCTTTCCTGCGTCTCTCTCATCTCCGTCTCTCTCTTTCTCTCATATTTTATTAGCTAACGCAAGCTCACCCCCGCGTTCAAGCACCCCTTTAACGCGATCTTCGCGTTCATGTGTTAACGCGACGCAGAGCACGTGCTCGCGTCTGCGTTCTTCCTGTGTTATAAAATGCGGGTCTCAGACCCCGCGTTTGTGAAATCAATGCGGCGCAACCTCCCGCGTCTACGACTCCTGCGTCTTCATTCTCACTTTTTCTAATTCATCCTTCTCCTCCTCCTTTTTTGTGTATAATATTGGTTATTGAATGCGTTGGTTACGTAGACTCCAGAGCTTGAGATTTCCCGGTGTTTTCTTAAAGTTTTAGGCTAGTGATCTCGCTTTCCTTCAAATTTTTCTGCTTCATCATGTTGACTAATATTATATTATTTTCCTGACACACTTGCATATATCATGCTATCACTTGTCGCCTGGCTAATATCACATCTCAGGCATATGTCCCATGGCACCTGTAATGCTACTACTTGATACTCGCCTCGTTATGGCATATTGATACTTGGCTTACGATTATCATATTTACGGGAATCCTGTGACTTGAAATTATAATACTCATGTACTTTTGAACTCCTCATCTTGTCATGCGCTTGCTTTCCCATGAATTGGTAATTACATAATAAATCATAAAAAGATTCCACTTGAATCGAATCGGGGGAAACTTACTGCTATCAATATATGTTCGTGTTTACCGTGGCACTAGGTATGTTGTGCAACTAAAATTTTCGGTCTGACCTGTGGGCCTCCAGGCGACCGAGGGGAGTGCTGGCTCCCTCCTTCTTGATACATCTTGATAAGGGCATTCTATAAGACCCTCATGTAGGCCTTGCGGTCGGTTCCGTACACCAGCAATGGAACATCCTGGACAGTGGTCCCGGGCATGTACGGGACCCACTGTAAACATTGTTCATTGATACCCCGTCAGTTTTCAATAACAGTCTCGAATTACTCATATGTGGATGTATATGTGCTGGGACGCTATTACACATACCTAGACATATGGGTAGAACGAGTAAAAGTATAAATATTAAAAATGGCAGTAGTAGATTTATTCAAGCCTTATCACTTTCATTTTATGCCTCCATTTTATACTTACTGTACATGTACACTCGACACAGTTCTTGATGCTTAATACTGTTTTGATCATATCAACACATACTTATACTTAACTCTGCACGACATTTGGCATTCACCTGTCTATTTGTTAGGGAGTTTCTGACTCCCCTGGACTTGCATGTTCAGGTTCTGAAACCTGGACTGAAGTGGAGCCCTCCACCGAAGATCAAGCTTATCTCTCAGAGCAGGCTGACTTGTCCTAACTCCTTCTGTTCCTGAATCTTCCTGCAAGCTCGAGGATCTTCTTCTCAACCCGTGAGCACCTTTTTGCTGTACAAATTATAATTCTTACTTTTGTACCCAGCTGTGATATAATGTACATGTACCAATATATCACGCTCTGTGATAACTTTGTAATCCTTTTGTTAGAATGTATATTGCCATGTGCTTCCGTACTCTTTTACTTGCCCGTGCTGATGCTTAGCGTATATACGTGAGGGTATTTTCGACCTGCGTATATACGTCGTAGTAGCGTCTCCGTACCCGCCGGATCGGGGCGTTACAGGTGGTATAAACTGACGGCTCCCCGAGGCTCAATCAATTTTGTCTTCAAGTGTAAAGATATTCTCTTTTATCTGGTGGTAGATTGGTGGATGGCGTGCTGGATTCCTTCGGAAATTATTTCTTCTTGGTGGTTTTCATTAGCTGCAGAATGTAGTCATCAATATTTTCTTCAGGATTTGGATCTTGAGCATCCGGTGGAATTTCTTCATCAGAATCTTGATTAAGTTCCTTCTCCAATTCTTCCATTATTTTAGAAGACGTCTTCGAGGAGCACAAGAGGCATTGTCTGAATCAAAAGTCTGTTCCAACTGTGCTTGCATGTATTGTAGACATTTCTTTTTCAATTCTTCCTCAGTCATCATAGGGTACTTCCTTTGCAGGGAATTTTTTAATTTGAGAAGCGGATTTTCTGCTTGAAGCTCCTTTTGAATTTTGTTTTCTAGTAAAATATTATTTTATTTTATTTTGTCTTTTATCTTACTTAACTTTACTTGTTCATCAATTTTGTTCCACCATTTTATTAAAAAATTTCTAGAGATGATAGGAAAATTGTTTTCATCAAACTCACCCTTGATGGTCCATTTAAAGATGTAAGGGATCTCATTTTGAACAAAAAAGTATAAAATACTCTCTCCCGAAAGAAGATTAGATTCAAGTGTAGAAAGATAAGGGTGAGAATCAACCCAAAGGGGAAAATGGGTTTGAAAAGAAGTAGGTAGGATTGAAAGCTCGGCGTCAGATTTAAGCCACCATTGTATAAACCAAGAGGGTATTTCTTTGGTTAAGACATTTGGACAAATTCGGATGAACCAAGAATGTTTCCTTCGTGGATTTTCATAGTAAAGCATGTTTTGAAAGAGAAAACATAGTCCCAATAATTGAAAGAAATTTGTTTTCTCCAAACTTCATTAGTCTGGCTCTATTAGGATGGAAACCCCAAGTTTAGGGTGAAAGGATTTCACGAATGATAATTTACTATAACTGATTTCAGATTTGTCAAGAGGATTGTAGAAGTGCTCTACTTCTATTGATTTAGTGACCATTAGTATGGCCTCAAGAATATTTCTTGATTTCCCTCAATTGTGGGGTAGTAAGAATTTTCAAGATATTTATGGAGTAATTCTCATGTCTTATTGATTTTTGGAATATCATTCCTTTCAAGAGTTATAATTAACTCTGAAATATTTTTCTGATGGAATATTGCTTCAACTTCAAGAATTTCTTTGTAAGTTAAAATTTTATTTGTTTGAAATTGGTGGGAAAATTCTTCCCTATCAGAAATATTGCCTGATGAAGATGAGTTGGAATTGGGAGAATTAGATGCTATTAAAGGTCTCCCCGTATTAGGCTTGGATAGGACAAGTCAGTGAGTTTTGCCTTTTTCATGCCCTCGGCCTCTACCTGCACTCGAGTCCTGCATTAGACTGTAAAAATTCACGAGTTAAATAATCAGGTAGAGAATTATCTATGCCCTTTATATATTCAATATCAAAATCAAAAATAGACAATTCAGCTTGCTATCTAGCAAAGATTTGTCTTGAAGCTAAGTTTTTAACATCTTTCTCTATAATAGATTTAGCAGAACTGCAGTCAATTCTTAATAAGATTTTTTTTATTAAGCAGATCACCTTGAATTTATGTATACATTTTATTATGCCAAGAAGTTCCTTTTTAATCGTTGAATAATTATACTGAGTTAGATTCCATTTACCCGAATGGAACCTAACTAGTTCCTCAAATTTTTTATTTGGGTTTAATTGTTTTAAGATTCCTCCAAATCCAATATCACTAGCATCAGTCTCTACTGTAGGCTGTCTAAAAATCACTAACAGACAAGCCATTAAAAAGCAGAATTTCAAGTTCAAGGCGCGTTGGCTCGACACCCGCGTCTCAGCATTAAGGCGCGTAGGCTCGACACCCGCGTCTCAGCATCAAGGCGCGTGGGCTCGACACCCGCGTCTCAGCATCAAGGCGCGTAGGCTCGACACCCGCGTCTCAACATCAAGGCGCGTGGGCTCGACACCCGCGTCTCAACAGTAAGGCGCGTGGGCTCGACACCCGCGTCTCAGCACCAAGGCGCGTGAGCTCGACACCCGCGCCTCAGTTATAACCGCCCTGATCGTGGGGCCAGTCGCCGCCCCTGTAGCGGGGAAGTTGGCCCCTCATCGTGGAGCATTTTAGGGGGCATGTTCACCCCCTAGGACCTCTATAAATAGCCCCGTCGCTATGAACAGAGGAGAACGGAAAAAAAAAGCGAGAAGAGAACGACGAAGAAGAAAGAAGAAGAAGACAGAGGCAGAAAAAGGAGAGAGCTCAACTCTTCAACAAGCTCGCTGCATACGAGTTGCACTTTGCCTACCTTCTCTTTGAGAGTTTTGGTAGACAAGAGCTGTGTTACTCCCTCTACCAACCAAAGAGAAGATCCCTGACGATCTCGACGGTCATCCGGTCAACGGAGAACAAGATTCACTCTCCACCGCCACACGAAGAACCCAACATTAAACAAGGGAGGATTCAAGACTCAACATCCTCCCTCCCTTGTAACTGGAAGGGAAATAGTTTTGTTGTAATCTTTCAATTGATTCAAGGAAATTTTACAGCACCTCCTTCGTCTCTTTTTTTCCGGCGCATACAAGAGATGGCGACTCCGCTGGGGACTACGTTTGTCACTGATGAGCAAATCGTGGCGCAAGATGACGTCCTTTACAAGGGGAAGATGGTCGAATCGCTCATCGTCGAGTTCGACCAGGCGAAGTACGAAGAGTTTCTCTCTTCCGGCTCCAAGAGCCCAAAGACCCGCGTCTGCCGCAGGGTCTCTACGGGGACTTGCCCCGGAACCAGTTCTGAGGCTCTCTCAGGCACGGCTACTGTGAAGGATCACGCGGCCAACTGCGCCAAGAGCGATACACGCGCCAACGTCTCTCAGGAGACCCGCGTGGCCTCAGACGCCCCTGCGGCCAACTATGCCAAGCAAGGTGCACGCGCCAACGCCTCTCAGAAGGCCCGCGTGGCCCCGGGCACAGCTGCCTTTGCGACCAACTGCGTCGCACAGAACTCCCGCGTCAGCGTCTCTCAGGGGACCCGCGTGGTTAAAATCTCTGATGTTCAGCATCAGGATGTTGTTGGTCTCTCTCCACCTCCGCGACGCAACCGAAACGCTGAGCGTCGACAGAGGAGACGTGCGCGTCAGCTGCAAGTTGGAACCTCTGGTTGTCTGACTGAGGCTGGACGCGACGTACAAGCTCGCGCCTTGCCCGCGCCACGTCCAGCACGTGAAGTCCGCGTTTGGCGGCCCAAACGCGAGACTCCTGAAGCTAGGTCCTCTGAGGACCAACTCACCAAACGCCAAGGTGAAGCCCCTGCGCCTCGTCAAGCGCGGGAGGCACGTGCCCATAGGCGTGGGGCCCAGCAGCCCACTCTCTCTCAAGTGTCTCTGCCCCGACACACCAAGCAGCAACGCGACAGGCGCGTCTTGTCTCAACAGAGACGCCAGACGCGCGCTGAACAGCTGCGGCGTGAGAACCGCGTCCCTCAGGCCTGCGTCCAGGCTATACAGCACATGGATGCCTCCCGTCTTCGACGTTGCGAGGCTAATCTTTTCAATCCCCCTCCCATGGATTTGAGGGATTATTTGACAAAGAAAAGAAGTGCCAATCAGGTCACTTCCTCATGTTGCTGCCAACGGCTCATTCATATGCTTTCTGAGTGCCGTTGCGGATCAGGCGTACATCAGCAGTCTTTAGTTAGACAGCTGACCCTGATTCCCCCGTCAGCTAAAAGAAGACGCTCCCACAGAAGGAGAACCTTCTCTGACGTCGAGTACCCGGAGATCACTGCGAATATGACAAGCAGGAGCAAGGGAAAACAACCTGCAGTCAGCTCAGATGAGTCTGACTCTGAACCGGAAGGGGTGTATCGACACACTCGCACCCGGACTGGAGCCATTCCCCCAATTGACTATAATGCCTTAACCCACGGCGTTGAAGTGAACAATTCTCACTCCGCCGTAGCAGAATCGCGGGCTTCAAACTCTTCCGTTGAGAAGGAGGCCTCCGCCTATATGACGGGCACTCCTGAGGAAACGGCTAGACGTTTAGAGCAGATCCAGAAGGCACAAATGGATATGATTCTTTCTCAGCAGGAATCTATCGACTCCCTCAAGCGGATGCTTGCACAGCTGCTCGAGGACAGGAAGAAGTCTCCCCCTCGAAAGTCGAAGGGCAAAGGGAAAAAGGGAGAAAGCTCATCTTCCGAACCTTCTGAAGAGACGCGGCGATCTACTGCGGATTCGTCCAAATCCTCGTCGCAAGTAAAGGGCGACCAAGACCCAGGAAAGGCTCATGCTAAAAGAATGAGTCAATTGGAGCAACGCCTCGAGGCCCTTGCCAATCGCAAAGACCTCCAGGAAGTAGGAGTGGTTCGGCCTACCCGGCTGAATGGGACTTGGTTCCATACCCGCCCAAGTTCAAGGCTCCAACCCTCCAAGCGTTCGACGGGAAGGGGTCACCCAATCAGCATATCTACTACTTTAAATCCCAAACTGGGAATGTAGTAGATAATGATGCCATCCTGGCGCGCCTGTTCATTGGCACCCTGAAAGGGTTGGCCTTTGAATGGTTCATGAAGCTCCCAGAAGGTTCCATTAAGAACTGGGGCGATTTGGAGAAGCTCTTTTTAACGCGCTTCTTCGAGGATGACTCCGAAGTCACGATGCCCACCCTTTTGGCTACCAGACAGCGAAAAGGGGAGTCCGTCAAATCTTTCGTGGAAAGATTTCGGAACGTGGCACTCCGGTGTCCAAGCAGCATGACCCAGGCCACCCTGGTGGAAACATGTCGCCACAATCTCCAAACCTCACTCCTTACTCAAATAGGAGTTGCTGAAAGCCGCACCTGGAAGCAATTAGTCCAACAAGGTGAACAGGCTGAGGAGATTGTCGCCCGCGTCAGAGCGGAGGAAGGTAAGCCCAGGCCGGAAAGGTCGACAAGGCGTGCACCGGACACATCCCTCCAAACAAAGCGGAAGGATAATTTGGCAACGAAGACCAAATCTCCCGCCAAACCTCAATCAGGCAAGGCGAGTGGCTCTTCAAGCCAGCCACGTGCCAACAAGCAATATTCCTTCAAGGAGGAACATGTCGATTCACTCTTCAAACTACTCAACAAGATCAATCGACTGAAGCTCCCTGAAGTTAGGCGCCCAGAGGAGGTCGGCAAGACCGACAATCCTAACTACTGCATGTACCACAGGATGTTGGGGCACCCTACTAAGAGCTGCTACGTCTTCAAGGACATCCTTCAAGCTCTGATTGACGCGGAGGTGCTAAAGCTCCGACCAGAGCAGAAGAAGGTGACGGCTAATGTGACGTCAGTCCTCCAGTTTGGAAGACAACCCCCAACGCCTGCGGGGGTGACTCCTGTTCCAAGAGGAGAGCTGAGAGTGGTCAACACAGACCCTCACCAGCAGCAAGAGAAAGGCTTGGTACCCGTCCCTACACCTCAAGGGGAAATCATGTAGGTCCACCCTGACCTTGTCAATGAACAGCAATGGACTACTGTGACCAACAAGAAATCCAAAGGCAAGACAAAGGCTTCATCCTGCAATGTGGTGTGTGCCTCCTCTCGAGAAGCAGAGACTGATGTTCCCTCGTTAACCGACTCAGAGGAGGAGACAATAGTCTTGGCCGCAGAGCCCAACCAACCGATGGCGGGAACCCGTTCGGGACAGCCGTACTTGAAGTAGTATGGTGAAACGGCGACAACCCTCCACAACCAGCTGCAGAGGCAACCAAGCCCTCCACAAGACAACCTGTGGAGAAACAGAAAGAAACTCGGTTTTCTCGAGTTCTTTCGAAAGGTATGGCGGAAGGATCCACGACGCCTTACCTCTTTGATGTCCTGGCTCAACTAGCCAACATCCCGGCACGCATTACCTTGTACGAACTTCTCAGACTATCAAAGTCGACCAGAGAAGCTCTACAAGAAGTTCTGGCAAATGCCGAGGTCTTCATGACCCAGGTGCCGAATGAGGAAGATGTAGAGGATTGCCTCCACACCTCCCCAAATGCTCCCTGCATTACCTTCACAGCAGATGATATGCAGGTTAAAGGGAAGCATGATCGACCCCTGTATTTCACAGGGTATATTGGATCGTCTGAGGTGAACCGCATTCAGGTAGATCCAGGGTCCGCATTGAGCATCATGCCTCGCCGGGTCATGCAACATCTGGGCATTCCTACTCATCGTTTGAGCCCTACCCAGACGACCATTTACGGGTTCAATGCCAACCAGATCCGTCCGATGGGGAAGATCAAGCTCAGATGCCAGATTGAAAGCCTCAAGTCGGAAGTGACATGCTACATCATCGACGCTGACACTTCCTACAATCTATTGCTGGGACGACCGTGGATTCACCGCAATTCCATTGTTCCCTCCACTCTCCACCAAGTCATGAAATACATTGACGGGAGTGGAAAGATTCAAACGTTGATCGCCGAAAGGTACCCGTTTAAAGGGGTCGAGAATTATTTCACTGACTCTTTGCTGTACCAAGATCCGGTGGAGACGGATGAAGTCCCGCGACCAGAGGAGCCAGACTCTGGTAACGAAGCTGACACCGAGCCCGAGAAAGAAGAGTGCCTGTGGGAGTTAGAACCACTTGTAAAGAGCACTAATAAGCTCGATGTTGATAATACCACCGACGATGTAGGCGGTTGGTATATTAATGAAGATTTAGATTTTGCGTATTTTTCTGTGTGTGCTTCTGATTCAATACCGTCAGACACTAGCACCGATATAAATGATGACCCCTGGTCGGCAATGGATGCTTTGACATCATTGCATGTACCAGTAAAATCATCCTTCGGGGCATACCAAGATAATGGTAATGCGCAAGAATCTATATTTATGGTTCCAGCCAGACGTAAAGGCCAAAAACCAATTCTTTTTGGGCGAATCTCGTCTGAGCCAATGCCCCGCGAAGACTCGGGTAGTGAGGAGGAATCCCCTCAGTTCAGTCATTATGAACCAAAAGCGCTCAAAATGATGAAGTGCATGGGGTATGATCTAACCAACAGACCCGGGTTGAACTTCGACAAAGGAAGGAGAACGCTACTTCGATCCTTTGTGCCGAAAGGGAAGGCCCCCAATTATTATCATCGGACGCGCCGGGGGTTGGGCTATGTATCAACTCTGGTCCCATCAGCCTCCGATTCTCAAGAATCGTCGAGCAACGATTACTCTTCAGACACATCATCCTGGGAGTCAGATGTCAGTGTCGGCAACATCTTCAAGGAACTTTCAGTGAATATGGTTTCAACAAGCCACCTGAAAGACGGAGATGAAGAAATGATCCAATCTGATACAGATCCTTGGATCAAACATTTAAATACTCTTTGGGATACCCGCTTTGAACAGCGCAAGCCACCCACAGAAGACAAGGTTGTTCAAATCAATCTAGGAGATGAGGCCAATCCCAAGCCCATCTTCATAAGTGACGGCCTGTCACCTTCGGAGAAGAAGAATCTAATATCTCTTGTACAAGAGTATATAGACGTCTTCACCTGGAATTACGAGGACATGTCTGGACTTGATCCTCAAGTGGCTATGCATCGCCTCAACATCAGTCCGGATGCAAAACCTGTCAAACAACAACAGCGACGGTTCTGTCCAGAAATAATGGAGGCAATTCAATCAGAAGTCAGAAAACTTATTGATTCTGGCTTCATCAGGGAAGAACAACATCCCGACTGGGTAGCCAACATCGTCCCCGTCGCCAAGAAGAACGGGAAGATCCGAATCTGCATCGACTTCCGCGATCTAAACGAGGCCTGCCCCAAGGACGAGTTCCCACTGCCAATCACAGATGTCATGATTGACAATACTTGTGGATTCGAATGAATGTCCTTCATGGACGGATTCTCAGGATACAATCAAATCAAAATGTATCCTGATGACGAAAAACATACCTCCTTCAGGACACCTCTAGGGGTATATTGCTACACCGTCATGCCCTTCGGACTGAAGAATGCAGGGGCAACATATCAAAGGGCCATGAATACTATTTTCCATCAGCAAATGCGCAAAACGGTGGAATGCTATGTTGACGACATTGCAGTGAAAAGCCGCGCCAAGGGTGATCACATAGCTGACCTGAAGGTGGTCTTCGACATCATGCGGGCTCATCAATTGAAGATGAATCCCACAAAGTCATTCATGGGGGTGGCCAGTGGCAAATTCTTAGGGTTTGTTGTAACATCCACCGGAATTCACTTGGACCCGGAAAAGGTTCGCGCTATTCAGGAGATGCAACCTCCGAGGAATCTAAAGGAGCTCAGGGGATTGCAGGGACGATTGGCGTATATCCGCAGGTTTATATCAAACCTCTCCGGAAGATGCCAACCCTTCGCCAAGTTAATGAAAAAGGTGTCTCATTCATTTGGGACGACGCTTGCCAACAAGCGTTTGAGGAAATCAAACAATATCTCACCCAACCACCAGTCCTTGCAGCTCCAATATCCAGAAAATCTTTTCTGGTATACGTCCGAGCAATGGATCATTCTTTGGGAGCTCCACTAGCTCAGCATGATGATCAAGGACGCGAACAAGCAATCTACTATCTGAGTAGAACAATGATTGGAGCCGAACATCGGTATAACCCGATCGAGAAGGAATGTTTGGCATTAGTGTTCGCCATTCAGAAAATGCGACACTATCTGATAGGCCAAACCATAAATGTCATATCAAAAGTCAACCCCCTGAGGTTACTTATGACTAAGCCTTCGTCATTGAACGGCCGGCTGGCAAAATGGGCCATATTGCTCTCCCAATATGAGATGCACTTTTTACCACAAAAGGCCATTAAGGGACAAGCAGTGGCGGATTTCCTAGCTGAGCATCCAGATCCGAGGGCAGCCAAAGTCTACGAGGATCTCCCAGATGAAGTTGCTGAAGTCTGCCTGACTCAGACATCGTTCGAAAGTCAAGTATGGCAACTTTTCTTCGACGGTGCATCAAGAACAAGCCCAAAAGGACATATAGTAGCGGGGGTAGGAGTAGTACTCGTCTCCCCACAGAATTATGTGATTCCCCGAGCTGTCTCGCTTACTGAGCCTTATTCCAACAATGTAGCGGAGTACAACGCTCTTTTGATTGGGATGCAATTCGCCGATGAGATTGGCGTTAAAAATCTCGAGGCATACGGTGATTCTAAACTCATCGTCAGCCAAGTTCGTGGAGAGTACGAAGTCAGACATGAAGACCTAGTACCCTATCACTCCGCAACTATCCACATGGCCGAGAGGTTTTCAAACTTTTACATTGACCATGTACCGCGCAGGCAAAATGCGCACGCAGATGCATTGGCATCCCTCGCGGCCTCCTTAGCTCTTCCAGCTGGAGCAATGGAAAAAGTATTCGTCTACAGCCACGACCTGTATTGCCCGAGAACTGCCCTCGAAGACCATCAGGAGTCAAAAGGAGAATGTCAAGCCAAAGAAGCACTGGAATTGTCAACCGGGCCAGAGCTTAAAGACTGGCGATTCCCCTATATCGACTATGTCTTGTACGGCATCCTGCCTGAAGACGCCAAGGAAGCGGCTGCCATTCGAAGGAAAACCCCTAAATTCTACTATAATGCGATTACACGAACATTGTATCGTCGATCGCATGACGGGATCTTGCTCCGGCGCCTCTCACCAAAGGAGGCCCAAGAGGTATTAAAAGAAGCCCACGACGGTATGTGTGGAGCCCATCAACCGGGCCCAAAACTGGCACATCGACTCCAAAGGTTGGGTTACTATTGGCCCAAGATGGTTGCCGACGCCGTCACCTATGCTAAAAGATGCCACGCTTGTCAAGTGCATGGGGATTTCATCCATCAAGCACCAGGGTATCTCCACTCTACAACCTCTACCTGGCCATTTGAAATGTGGGGAATGGATGTGGTTGGTCCTATCAGCCCACCATCATCAAAGGGACATCGGTTTATTTTGGCAATAACCGATTATTTCTCTAAATGGGCTGAAGCTATTCCTTTGAAGGAAGTCAAGTCGTCCAACGTGATCAAGTTTGTGAAACATCACGTTATTTACCGTTTCGGTGTACCTCGGCGAATTGTCCATGACAATGGACCCCAGTTCATCAGCCAGGCTTTCCAGAGATTCTGTGCCAAGTTCAGAATCCAGAGTGTGTCCTCAACGGCATACTATCCTGCCGCTAATGGCCTCGCAGAAGCTTTCAACATGACCATCGGTAAGCTTCTCAAGAAGTTCGTCTCGAAAAGTCAACGAGACTGGGACGACAAGTTGGGAGAATGCTTATGGGCCTACCGCACAACTGTGCGAACCCCAACTAAAGCTACACCATTTTCTTTGGTATACGGGTGTGAAGCCGTGCTCCCACTGGAAATCCAAATTTCATCTCTACGCGTCGCCTTGACAGCGGAGATGACAACCGAGGAGAAGCATCGACAGCGACTCCAGGAACTGGAGGCCTTAGACGATAAGCGTTTGCAGGCCCAACAACAAATCGAGCTCTACCAAGCTCGTATTACCAGAGCCTTCAATAAGAAAGTCAAAATGCGAACTTTCAAGAAAGGCGATCTTGTCTTAGCCGTCAGAAGACCCATGGTAATGACGCACAAGACAAAAGGAAAATTCCAACCCAAATGGGAAGGACCATTTGTAGTAGAGTCAGTCTACTCGAATGGGTCATATCGCCTCATAACCTCGAATGGCGATACACTCATGATGCCGATCAATGGCAGGTTCCTGAAGAAATACTATCCTTAGATGGTATTCTTTCGCTGATCAAGTTAAAAGTACACCTCTGATCAAAGTAAGAAGAATTTCTTCATTACAACATCCGACGCCCCCGACGGCTAAGGATAGAGGAAAATGTTGGCTTTTAAGCCCAACATAAATCTTCGACAACTCATCATAGCATGGCTAGCCCAACTCAAACGGTAGTTGGTAAAGGCATCTCAAACCCGTTGACAGCTGAGGATTTGCTAAAAATCCTAAGGGACATGTTCCCCTTTCATCCGACGCCTCCAACGGCTAAGGATAGAGGAAAATGTTGGCTTTTAAGCCCAACATAAGTCTTCGACAACTCATCATGCTGAGGGGAATAGCATGGCTAGCCCAACTCAAACGGTAGTTGGTAAAGGCACCTCAAATCCGTTGATAGCTGAGGGTTTGCTAAAAATCCTAAGTGGACTTGGCTCCACTCTTTCCTCCAAAATCCCTTACCAATTCTCATCCACAGAATGGTAGGTCTACAAAATACAACCATTACTAAGTTAACACTATACCTCTGGTAATGGAAACTTTCAATATTCCTTGTCGAGTACAAATTTTGTTTGTCAACTCTACACGGAGTATCAAACTTTCAAATTTGCCAAGTTAACACTATACCTCTGGCACTTCAAATTTCACTTGCCAATTCTCATCAATAGAATGGTAGGTCCTCAAAGTGCTCATATCGCAAATCAATTTCTATCAAGTTAATACCACACCTCTGACGAATTACTATTAAAGTTTAACACCACACCTCTAAACAGTAATCAGGTTGCTGTCAGGTTTAACATTACACCTCTGACAGTCACTTTTCTTCAGACTTCCATATCGAAGCTGAAATGGATGATGCTAAGTTAACATTACACCTCTAGCATCAAGTCATTGCTAAGTTAAACAATACACCTATGGCCATGACTTTCCCTCGGACTTCCTTATGCAAGCCGAGATGACCAATGCCAAGTTCAACATTACACCTCTAGCATTACCCTCACTGTCAAGTTAAACATCACACCTATGACAGTGACACTTCTGAGTTAAGTTAATATCACACCTCTGACTCACATCCTTGTCAAGTTAACATTACACTTCTGACAAGACCACTTTCAACCCGTTAGGTTAATATCACACCTCTAACGGTAACAAACTTTCCTAGATTCCCCACGAGTCTAGTCTCACTTGTTAATCTCTTCAACAGAATAATAAGTCTACCTAAAGGCATTGTTAGGTTAATACTACACCATCAACAGTGTCTCCATCAAATCCCCAGCTGAGCTCAATCAAGTTAATCCCAAACACTTGATAAAAGTTCACCCTCCCTGGGGGTACCAATTCTACTTGTCACTTTCTCTTATAAAGTGGCGGGTCCACCAAAAATTACTTCATCTCTGTCAAGTTAATATTACACCTCTGACAGTATTGTGAAAGTTCCTGGAATAGGATCTTTCCCTACAAAGTTTGACTTATTAAGATTATCATCATAATTTTGACAAAGTCAAAGATTTTCTGCTTCTATAAGTCTAACTGAAGACAAAAAGAAAAGTGTCACTTTATTTATTTCCAGGCACATGAAAGTGTTACAGTAAAAACGCTCTCTTATACAATAAGATTGAGTGTTACAGTAAAAACGCTCTCTTATACAATAAGATTGAGTGTTACAATTAAGGAGTACAAAGAAGTCCCTCTTTCTCTCAGAGGTTGCACTCACTCCTTGAAGCCGCGTTTGATTCCAAGTGCACGATGTTTGGAAGGACACCAGAATATGATTGAACATTGTGACAACGATCAGAAGCTGGTTGCACCACGATGCATGATGTAAACATCGAAAGAGCCCTAGCTGACTAAGCTAAGAGCAATGGTGTTTTTGAGATCGAACGGGGGTCTTGAGGTCCGGTGACAGCAGAAAGCCCTGCAACCCTTCATTCATAAGCGTCGCTCTTCCACCAGAAGGCCATCCAACGAACATAGACTCTCCTTGATGTCACTTCTAAGGTGAGAGAGGAAGGGGATGCAATTTGCCACCATATCCACCGCAGACCCCCTCGCCGCCATACTCACCCTGACCATCCCTTGCCAGCAGGCATGGCTGGTGCAGTGGACCTGAAGAGACCTTGGCGAACGTCGATTCCTCGTCAGGGACATAATATATTCCCTTGTGGACGACGAGGACTATAATATATTCCCTTGTGGACGAACATCGAACAAGTTCGCCGGCCGAAATATTCTTCCAGGGGCCCCAGCGAACCTGAAAAAGGACGATCAAGCCTACCTGCAGGGAATAAATAGAGGAATTAAAAATCTGCAACTTAGTATACTTCAAAGAAAACTAAGTGACAGACGCGGCTATTGTCAAAGACTGCAGGCGCGGGAATGATCCGCGCAGCGAATTGTCAAAGACTGCAGACGCGGGAATGATCCGCGCAGTGAGCCAAATCCCCGCGGTGACAGAAACAGACGCGATGTTAAAGCTGTGATACACACAGGATTCAAACGCAGTCTAAGATTTGCATCTGCGAGACGCGAAAAGACTCAGACGCCGAAAATCGCCATCTCCCTGTTGAATGAACAGGAGTTGCAAGATTCGGGTCTGAAACCTTCGGCCCGAGTTGGAATTCATCCAAGTCAGTGGCCTTAAAACGCGAGCTTAATGAACAAAGTCAGCGCCAAGCGTCAGAGATTTCTGTGCTCGCGTCCAGAGAGGTTTAAGTCGGTGGTGCAAATTCCAGAAGGAATGCACCAACTCAGACTTCATGAGGAAATCCAGATGATGATGATGCCAAAGTGCAAACTTGGGTGGACTAGAAACATCACGGCAAGTCGGGACAGCATACCAGCAGAGGCCTCTGTCAAGAGTTTAACTCTCTGCGTCAGTATATGGACATGGAAGGTGATCAGAGAGGCGCTTTCTCCTGAAGAGACCAAACAGAAGCATGAAAACTCTGGGTCATCTTCATCCACAGAGCCACCTTCATCCATGGCGACAGACCCCTGTTAGAAACTCTGAGGAAGGCAGAATTTTTCAGAGCAAATCAAAAAGAAAACAGTCTAAGAGGGAGAGGGTGAGCCCTATTTATAGGCAACCCTTGATAACTGTCATTAATAGTTCATAATCAAAACTGGCGGCCTTAATGACTGCACGACCGTCAAAGTCTAATAGGAGTCTGACGCGTGGAACGTTACTTCGGGAAGCGTCGCAGACGCTGATTTCCAACCGCCAGCGCCGGTTCGGCATTAAAGGGCATTGATGCCTGAGTCCAATGAGGAACCGACGCGTGGACAACTGCCTTGGGAAACAACGAACGACCCGGTTTCCCAATCGTCAGTGAAGACTTGACGTTCAGAGATTTCATCAAATCTTTAAGTCAGGCCGTATTTAACGCCTGGGAAGTTACATCAAGACGCAGATGAGAAAGCCGCGTCCTGGAACTCGCGTCTCCTTCTTCAGAATGAATGACGTCCACCTGCGTTCCAAAGAAAAATCCGCGTGACTCAGAATTTGCGTCCCTTCAGTAAACAGGGCCCATTTTAAGGGAAAGCACTTGACTCAGCAAAGGACTTAGTCCATTCTAAGATTAATGGCAAAATACACAAGGCTGCGTCCCTCGCGTCCACTCGAGTCGCGTCTTCATTGGCAGGACAGGCTCGCGTTACTCAAAGCCGCATTTCTCTTTGCGAGTTGACACCGCCGCGTCTCCCTATGGATTAACGCTGCGTCTCATCAAAAGGACTTAGTTCTATCTGAGTTCTCAAGAACTGATGACCGCGTCTCTCCATGAACTGATGACCGCGTCCCCCTATGGATTGACGCCGCGTCTCATCAAAAGGACTTAGTTCTACCTAAGTCCCTATGAACTAATGTCGCGTCTCATCAAAAGGGCTTAGTTCTGCCTAAGGTCCTATGGGTCAAACGCCGCGTTTCATTTAAAGAACTTAGTCTCACCTAAGTCCAGCATTCACAATCAGTTAATCAAAGATTGTGATCAAGAGGTCAAATTCATCCACAGCAAGGCAACAAAGGAGGTGGAACCAAAAACTTCAGAGACTTTTATTATATCAAAAATGATAAAAGTTAATACAAAACACTCTTAGTGAACAGAGTGTCCTTTTCTTACAAAAGAAAAAAAAAGAAGGAGAAAAGGCTACAAGTCCTGGTCCGCCAAAGAACGGATTTGCTCTTTCAGGCGATGTATCTTATATTGACGCGCCTTCTCAACCTCCATGAGAGCTCGGGCCCGCAAATCTGCTTCAGATAAAAATCCCTGCGCTTGCACTCGGAGGGATTCCAGCTCGGACGAACGAGCAGAGAGGTCCGCTTTAGCTTGCGCCTTGGCAACCTCTAACTCTGCTAGCCTCTTTTCCGAGGTAGCGAGCCTCTGTTCGTTGAAGGCAATCATAGCCTCAGCCCTGGCTATAACAGCCCGAGAGTCAAGGATAGCCTGTTTGGCGGCTTGTATGATCGTCTCTGACTCCTCGGACTCAATCGCCAGCCTTTGGTGATCAGCCTGGACACGTTCAAGAAGACGAGTGCTATCGGTGATCTTCTCCTCCACCTCTCTTCGCTCCTGCTCTTGGGCAACAAGGAGCCTATTCAGCGTTTCTTGGGCTTCGTGGGATGAACCGGCACCATCCTCCAGGGATCGAAGCTCTCTCAGGTGCTGTCCCAGCTGATCCACCAGCAGCTGACTCGCCTGGGCTAGCGAAGGGCCTCCGGCCAACTTGATGTTCTCGACCTGGTTTCCGAGAAACATCTGGGCGAAGTTAAGGGAGCTACCCCTCGTCAGGACGAAATCGATGCATGTTCGCATCGAGGTAAGGAACTGCTGCACCGCCTGGCGTGTCAAAAGCTCCATGATATCATCATCCGAAATGCTCCCCGATCCCCTTTCTATCACGGGGTGAGGGATGTAGATCGGCTCTGTCGGTGCAAGAGTCAGGCTGACCACGGGTACGGCAGGAGCAAGAGCAGCCACTGGCACTTCTGGAGGTACCACCTCTGCAGGAACCTCCACAGCCGATGACAGGGTAATGACCTCGACCTCCTCAGAAACCTCAGCCAAGGCTTGGGCCGTGTGGCCTTCCGGAGGGACGCTGACCGTCAGACTCTCTACCGAGGCCCCCTCAGTTCTCTCTGCAAGTTATCTCAACATTAGCCAGAATGATAAAGAGAGAAAAATACGAGACATCAAAACTTCCTTACCAAGATGGAGGTCCAGAGATGTCGAATCCTTGGGCGAACCCTGTAGAGGAGAAGTCTCCCCGGCATCAGTAGTTGCCTCCTCTTCCGGCAAAGTGGAAGCCTCCCTAATTTCAGTAGTTGCCCTCTCTGAAGTTATCTCGGCAACTGAAGCCTCAACTCCTTCTGGCTGGGTCAACTCTTGTACCATCTCCTCGATATGCGAGGAGGATGCAGCCTCGACATCCTCAGCCAATCCTGCAGCATAAAAGGAGAATGTTAAAGCCTCCTCTTCAAAATGAAAAAGGAGATCAGGTCAGAAGGTGAAAAGAGTACCTTCAGCAGAAGCAACCGCTGGCGGTGACGTCATCGCTGGCTCACACCCATGTATTTCCTCCTCCGAGATGTGTGAGAATTTGCTCGGATCAGGAGGAGCGGGTTCGTCACCATAGTCGACCTCATCCTCAAAATCGCTTTCCTCTGCGGATGAGGAAGTCGGCAGTTCAGCGTGAGAGGCCTCGATAGCCGGAGCCTTGCCTTTAAACACCCCAGTGGTAGGGCTGGGGTCAACCGTCCGAGGACTGGAGATGAAGACAGAAGGAGACCCAGGCTGTTGTGCCTCATCCCTCCTCTGAGCTGAAGAAGACCCAGGCTGTTGTGCCTCATCCCTCCTCTGAGCTGAGGAAGACTCGGGCTGAGCTGAGATCCCCGGAATCTCAACATTGTCTCCGCTCATTATATCGACCTCGAGCTGCTCGGTCTCGTCAGTGGCGGTGGGTTTGTCAGCAGGCTCCCCTTCCTCTGCAATCCTAAGGCTCCTGCGGTCTAACCTGCGGGTATGGACTAAGGGAATGTCATCCTTGTCCACCTCTTCCTCCCTCGGCTCCCCAACACCAGCAGGGATGTCTTCGGATCGAGAAACTTCGGCTGTCAAGTCTCTCCGAACCTTCTTGGGGGCAGGCTCAGCAGTGGAAGTAGAGCCTTGACGACGCTTGCTCACCGCCTGTCGAGCTTGGCTTGGTCTCAGCTCCGCCCTTGTTGGTCGCGGCTCCGCCCTTGTTGCTCGCGGCTCCTCCCTTGACCTCCTCCCGACCTCCCTCAGAGCCTTCAGGTACTGCTCGACGCCTCGCGAGCGTTTACCGGACTCCAACTTTGCTTCGAGATTTGCATTGATACTCTCAATGCATGAATACTCCGGAACAAAGTGTGGTGTCTGGTTGACTTGGAAGTACCAGGAGCAGAAGCTGAAGCTCATACGGCATTTTGACCCCTCGATAGGTAGACGGAAAGTTGCTTCCGTCCCTCCGGCCACACTGTAGTACCAAGCCCGAGCACCTTCGAACAAGTTCCCGTCGAAGGCGAGTTGAGCATTGGGATTGCCAATGTAGAGTTGGTCATAGCCGAACTGGCGGGCAAAACGACTCGGCATGTACGGCTCAATTGTGCATGAAGTCCCTTGCCGGAAAAGCACATATCCGGGCCGAATGTTGATCAACCACCAGAAGACCCCCGCGGACAACCTCGTAAAGTCATCTGGGCCCGCGGAATCAGTAAATAGATCCCCGAAAGATGCACCAGGGATCTCGGGGAAGCAGCGATTGAGCTGGTAGTTCGAAGCATCTGAAATGCACTTCCGGACGAAATACATATAAGTATTACGCCAGTCCGAACTCTCCAACCGCTGTACAAAAGGGACGGAACCTTCACTCCAAGGCACCGGCGTCATCAGGGATGGGCAGTGCATCACGTACCAAGCCAGGAGATACGTGTAAGGCAGCTCGATCCGAGGGTTGGGACGCTTCACCGTCGGCTTCCCCTCTGAGTCAAGGGAGTCCAGCCTTCTTTGGCTCGCAGAAGCTCTGGGTTAGCGCCCGTAACCCGCTCTGAATGCCAGCCGCCACGGCCGGAAGAAGGGCTATGGGACTGCCATAAGCCAAGAGCACCGCCGGGTACACCACGTCGGCAACTATGACTTCATGTGGCAGCGTGGGCACCACACAACGCTTCAGCCACAGCATTAAGAAGCCCGCCAACAATGCTCGATCAGAGATAGGGGTCCGGGCTTGATGGTGAAAGCTTTCGAAGACCATGTCAGGTTCAAAACCGTCTTCGTTCGAAACCGTGGTGTAGAAGCCTTCAGGAGCCTGGTCGATCCTGTCCTCAATTTTCTTGTCGGAGCTGGGAATCAGTCGGGTTATTGGATAGTCTTTCTTATTGACATTGTTGAACAAGTAACTGGCCCAAGACAGTTGCTTGATTCCTCCCGACCTCCAAGTGGTTATCTGGCCACAAATGTGAAAGTGACATAACACTTCCCAATAAGTCTTGTACAGTTGAGGAGACCCTTTCTTCATAAGGTTGAGCTCCTCAGTGGTTGGGATATATTCCTCATAGGGAGAATCCCCTGTGGCCAGCCCCGAGACCTCATGCAATTCGTGCAGGGCAAGGCCCATCTCTCCGACCGGGGTGAAGAATGTCCCCGTCAAAGGATTATAACGTTCCAGGATCCCGAAGAAGTTTTGAGAACTCGGCAGGATACCCCACTGCACGGCCCTGACTACTGGGTACAGTCCCACATGCTCCAGCAGATCTCCAAGATTGGCAAGGACAAAGCTCACCATCCTGCCCCACCAATAATTCTCGGTGGAATGAACCCACCCGGGTGGACGAAACTCGACCGAATAATCACCCTCCGCTTTCATAAACGCGTTGAGGAAGGTAGTGCCGAGTTTTGGTATCTCCCCAACTGGGAGCTCAGACTTGCGCGACCCGGGGAACAGGCCGAGAACCGCCCTATCATGACCATCATGACGATATACCTTCTGGGAGCCCAAGTCACCGAGGGTAATCTCAGGGACATATCGGGAAACGTCCCAGTTCATCTTCCGAGGGACGGACATGTGTTGGAGATAGGACAGCGGGAACATCCTCTCCATGTCTGGAAGAAAGAATCTTCTGTCCCCTATCTGACGGAGCCATTTGTAATTTCCATTATACATGGAATAGCCGCCATCGCCAATATGATCTCCGAAGAAGAAGGCAGGCTTCTCCAGCTTGACGCGATCATCCGTTGTGAATGCTGCATCGGTCATAAGCACCCGAAGGGTTGTCATATCAACATTAGAGAGCCTTTTCTGGCGCTCCTGCGACCTGTCAGCAGTCACAGGTACTGTCCTTCGTAGCACAAAGGTCAGATCACGGTCAGCACCACCTACATGTCCAAAGTGGCACTTCTTGGCGAGTGGGGCAGAAGGGTGTGGCACTGCAAAAGAAAAAGACACTTGATCAGACATCTTATCAGAAATAAGAAAATATACCAAGTGCCTACAGTTCAAACGCAGAAAAGATACTGGACGCAGGAATTATCAAGTCCGCGTCCAGACCTGCGAATCATCGTCCAGACGCAGAAGAGATACTGGACGCAGAAATTGCCAAAGTCTGCGTCCAGACCTGCAAATCCGCGTCAAGGCCCGCAGGATCAAGTCCGCGTTTTGAAGACCAAGACTTAGAGAATTCTCTAAGTACTTGGGCTCAGGCGCCAGTCTCATAAAAACCAGCACCTGATGTCACAAAACGCAAGGATCAAGTCCGCGTTTTGAAAACCAAGACTTATGAAAAATCTCTAAGTACTTGGACTCAGGTGCAAGATTCATCAAAAACCTGCACCCGATGTAAAATCTTCAAGTCCGCGTCCGAACCCTTCACAATTAGAAATATTCTAAGTGAAGAATCCGAAATGCAGGACTGACTGGCGCCGGATCATCAAACTCGCGCCTTGGTTATCAACTCAAAGACCGCGTCTAAGACCGCGTCTGAGAATCAAACACTATTTATATTTCGTGTTAATGGTTCTCCTCCAAAAAGATATCTTTTTGGGTTCCATGAACTCCCATTAATGGTGAAGTTCAAGCTTGAATGGCGTTATACCTGGGAAAAGGGCTTCCCGCACAGAGGAGCCGCCCCTTGAGGCCTTGGCGACGGCCGCCTTTGAGGACGAGGCGGTTGGCTTGGTCTTGGGTGCCATCGTTAGTTCAAGAGTCCAGTAATGGAGATGAACAGAGAAAGAAAAACACTCTCTTTTCTAAAACCTAAGCAAATGCGTTCGGAGAAGAAGAGATCTCTCTCCAACTGTTGCTATTTATAGGCACAAGGATTCACGAAGATACGCGGCGTGTGGATCGATAAGTTCTGCAGCGAGTCATCGTTGGACGCGTGGAAGAAATCATTTCGATGATCCGCGAAGATCATGCGCTATGACTCTGCAGCGAGTCATCGCTTGACACGTGGAGCAGATCATTTAATGAACCGGGAAATCCGCGCGCCAAAAGGTGATGTCCCGTCGGCTCCCCAGGCCAACTGGCAGTGCAATCATGACATGGCACAGATTCGCACCCAACGGCTGCGCCTCTTCGATGGACATGCCCCGTCATCACCGCCATAAATGCATTCAAAAAAGTCGCGTCTCTCTGAGAAGTTCGCCTCTTTCCAGCCCGGCTGAACATCGCGTCTGCTTTATGGAAGATCAGTCGCGTCTTTAAAGCAGTACCGTCTCTGCTTTTCAAAAAAGGATCAGCGTTTGGCCTCATGCTTCTGCAAATCAGTTCAACAGTACACTGGCACAAGGAGGCGACCAACCACTCCTGGCTTAAAGCACCCCCGTGACAGACTTAAAAGCAATCGGGGAGGTTTAGACTATGTATCTAGACACTCAACATGATCAACTCTGGTGGCTTCAAAGAGTTCAACAGTACACTCACGAAGACCAACTCCAGATAAGATCAAACCCAGAGCATTAACAGTCCAGGCATGAAGGTGAACTCAGCTAGAGTCCAAAGTATTTCGAAATCCGTCCCAGTTAACTGCGGAATATCGAAAACTTTGGAGGGGGTTCTGTAGGCTGTCTAAAAATCACTAACAGACAAGCCATTAAAAAGCAGAATTTCAAATTCAAGGCGCGTTGGCTCAACACCCGCGTCTCAGCATTAAGGCGCGTAGGCTCGACACCCGCGTCTCAGCATCAAGGCGCGTGGGCTCGACACCCGCGTCTCAGCATCAAGGCGCGTAGGCTCGACACCCGCGTCTCAGCATCAAGGCACGTTGGCTCGACACCCGCGTCTCAACATCAAGGCGCGTGGGCTCGACACCCGCGTCTCAACAGCAAGGCGCGTGGGCTCGACACCCGCGTCTCAGCACCAAGGCGCGTGACCTCGACACCCGCGCCTCAGTTATAACCGCCCTGATCGTGGGGCCAGTCGACGCCCCTGTAGCGGGGAAGTTGGCCCCTCATCGTGGAGCATTTTTAGGGGGCACGTTCACCCCCTAGGACCTCTATAAATAGCCCCGTCGCTATGAACAGAGGAGAACGGAAAAAAAAAGCGAGAAGAGAACGACGAAGAAGAAAGGAGAAGACAGAGGCAGAAAAAGGAGAAAGCTCAACTCTTCAACAAGCTCGCTGCATACGAGTTGCACTTTGCCTACCTTCTCTTTGAGAGTTTTGGTAGACAAGAGCTGTGTTACTCTCTCTACCAACCAAAGAGAAGATCCCTGACGATCTCGACGGTCATCCGGTCAACGGAGAACAAGATTCACTCTCCACCGCCACACGAAGAACCCAGCATTAAACAAAGGGAGGATTCAAGACTCAACATCCTCCCTCCCTTGTAACTGGAAGGGAAATAGTTTTGTTGTAATCTTTCAATTGATTCAAAGAAATTTTACAGCACCTCTTTCCTCTTTTTTTTTCTGGCGCATACATCTACTACCTTAAACCCGTCAGGGTTTGTAAGATGTAGACAAGGAAGATTCTTTACCTTTTGTTTTATTCTTTTTACTGAATCAGTATGTTCTTTAGGTCAAGGTTTTGCATTTTTTCTTAGTCTATCATACATGATTTTTGTATCTTTAACTAGATCCTTATAATAGTCTGCTACATAATTTAATGCGCTTAAAAACTTAGTAGTTGGTTTATATCAGTTATTTCATCTGGAAATTTGGAAGCGAATTCAATGCTTCTGTTTATTGGGATTATGGTTCCATTGACAATATTATGTCCTAAAAATCTTATTTCTTGTTGAAATAGTTTCATTTTAGGGGCGGATGTGACCAGTCCATTTTTTATAATGAGGTATTTAAATATATTTAGATATTTAAAATGCTCATCTAGAGTATTAGAATATACCAAAATATCATCAATGTAGGATAATATAAAGTTAATTTGATTCATGTGAAAAACACCTAGAGGGGGGGTGAATAGGTGTGAATGCTAATCTAATGATCTTTTTAAATTTTAATTAAGTGAGTGATGCAACGATCTCTCAAAACACGACTAAGAGCCGAATACCCCTTGCGAGGTTATGAACTCCTTCCTCCCAATTCCCCTTAAATGGGTTAGAGGTGCGCAATGCAACCGTGTTGTATTGAGGTGTGATCGATCAATTCCAAGTATGATGATGAAAATGAAATGCTCACAAGGTAACACAACAAGTATAGCAAGTAAAGTGAACAACACAAGATTCCACAAGTAGAGGGTTAGTTCTCAAGCAAATAAATCAAGACAATATAAAGCAATAGAAATTAAAAGCAAGAAGAACGCAAAGGCAATCGCAAACAAGATGATTTGTTTCGAGGTTCGAGCACACTTGCTCTAGTCCCCGCCTTCACCTCCGTGAAGGGTTTCCACTATCCACCGAGGATGCCTTTACAATTGGGTCTACCGAAGACCGAGCACCGAGCTCCACCGAGTACAAAGGACCTCTACCGAAGAGGTTGCTCCACAAGAAGGAATTACAAGAACAAAGTGATCACAACTTGATCACTACACTTTTCTCAATTTCTTTTACAAACACTCTCACTTCAATTACAACTTCACTATAGAATGAGTATAGAATTTTTGGCTCTATGAAGTGTGGTGAGAAAACTTCAGTTGTAAAGAATCAAACACAACTGAAAAACAATCTTGAAAGAGTAGGAATTGAAGGCTTTAAACAATTTTCTTTTCTCTTTTGAAAACACCAAAACTTGAGGATTTTTCTAAGTTATGAGAAGAGAGACTTCTCCTCTATTTATAGGGTTAGAAAATAGGTTAAAAACAATTTCTTTTCACCTAATTCAACCTGCAAAAGCTCCCCAACCACTCTTCAAAAATCTGCTAAAACAGAAAAAGAAACAGTTTTTCAGAAAATCCCAAAGAGGAAAGAGCCGTTGCTGAGTTGCAGGCTTGGCGGTCGACCGGTCCGGTCGACCGCCAGCCTAGCTGGATATAGCCGTTGGCTCCCGGTCGACCGGTCCGGTCGACCGACCAAAAAGGAGGAAACACAGTTTCCTTCTTCCGGTCGACCGGTCCGGTCGACCGAAATTTCCCGAGATCAGAAGGCTCTCTGTCGGTCGACCAGTCCGGTCGACCGACGGACATGCACAAACAGTGCATGTCCAGGCACAACGCCGGTCGACCGGGCCGGTCGACCGATGTTGCCTGAGGCTGAAAACTGGGCTGTTTTGAAGAGGGAATTTTGTGAAAACATTTTGAAAATACCTATAGCTAAGTATTATGCAGAAAATAGTTTATATATATGTTTTAAACAAGTTTTTCAAGATATAAAGCTTTGGTACATGTATATATAAACTAAGGCATAAACTAAAGCTTTGGTACATGTTTTTAAACAATTTTTTTTTTCAAAACATAGGAAATACATGAAACAAGTGTGTGTGCAAATCCTAGAGCCAAATTTCCTATATTCAAACTTTAACATTCTAAACTTACAAATTTGCTAAAAGACTTCAAGGCTATTCTTCAAGGTGGGCTATCTTCACTTGATCTTCAATATTTGCAACTTGAGCCCAAATTGAATTGTCTTGAGTCCAAAAACCTTGTATTTGAGTGAGAGTACTTCTAGTGTGATGATAAACCTGAAACACACTTAAACAACAATTGTTATTAGTACAAATAACTAATATGTTTTGTAATCATCAAAATACACTAAACTAGGGTGATTGTAACCTTGGGCCAACAATCTCCCCCTTTTTGATGATGACAAAACATATAGTTATTAAACAAATAAAGAGAGGAAAAAGCTTGGAAAGCTCCCCCTCAAACAATGCTATGAATATGAAAAACTATGTAATCATACATAAAGCATTTGAAAAAATCATCACCATAAATTTTGTCAAGGAAAACCAAATAATGAACAAATTTATTATTTTCAAATATCTAAGTAATCAAACTAGTATATTTTTCTCTCAACAATTTTAATCAACTTATATTCTTTTTCTCCAAACTTATATGGTTTTCTCCAACTTATATTTTTCTCCCCCTTTTTGTCATACATCAAAAAAGGGTTAAAACATATCAAAAACACAAACATGTCAAAACAAAAGTAAACATTTTAAGAATCAATCATACATACATTCAACTCACCACAAATAAATGAAAATCTTGCATAATCTAAAGGTTTAGTGAAAATATCGGCAAGTTGAAAATCGGTAGAAACATAGTCAATATCAATATCACCTTTTTCAAAGTGATCTCTAAGAAAATGATACCTAATGTCAATGTGCTTGGTTTTACTATGTTGATTAGCATTTTTGGTCATGTGAATTGTACTAGTATTATCACAAAAAATCTTAACATGATCAAAATGTAAATCATAATCAAGGAGAGTATGTTTCATCCAAAGAACTTGTGCACAACAAGCTCCGGCCGCAACATACTCCGCCTCGGCGGTTGATAGGGCTACCGAATTTTGCTTTTTGGAAGACCAAGATACAAGACAATTACCTAAGAATTGACATGTTCCACTTGTGCTCTTCCTATCTACCCTACAACCCGCATAGTCGGCATCCGAAAAACTCTTCATTTCAAATAATCCGGTTTTAGGATACCACAAACCCAATTCAATTGTGCCCTTAAGATACCTAATTATGCGTTTTACCGCTATTAAGTGTGATTCCTTAGGACATGATTGAAAACGTGCACATAAACAAACGGAAAACATGATATCCGGCCTACTAGCCGTCAAATAAAGCAAACTACCAATCATGCTTCTATAAAGTTTAATGTCTACACTTTTACCTTGTTCATCCTTGTCAAGCTTTGTAGTTGTTGCCATGGGAGTTTTGCTTACTTTAGATCCTTCAAGCCCGAATCTCTTGATTAGTTCCTTTGTGTACTTGGCTTGATTGATGAAGATCCCATCCTTCCTTTGCTTGATTTGGAGTCCAAGGAAATAGTTGAGTTCCCCCATCATAGACATTTCAAATTCATCCTTCATGCATGACTCAAAAGCTTTGCAAAGAGATTCATTAGTAGAACCAAAAATAATATCATCTACATAAATTTGCACAATAAGAATATCTTTTTCTACATGTTTTGTAAACAATGTTGTGTCAATTTTACCTTTCTTAAAACCATTGGAAATCAAAAATGAAGACAATCTTTCATACCAAGCCCTAGGGGCTTGTTTTAAACCATAAAGAGCTTTGTCTAATTAAAAACAAAATCCGGATGTGTAGGATCAACAAACCCGGGGGGTTGTTCAACATACACTTTCTCTTCAATAAAACCATTTAGAAAAGCACTTTTAACATCCATTTGAAACAATTTGAAATCTTTATATGAGGCAAATGCTAGTGTCATCCGTATGGCTTCAAGCCGTGCTACGGGTGCAAAGGTTTCTTCAAAATCGATCCCTTCGATTTGAGTGTAACCTTGGGCAACTAACCTAGCCTTGTTTCTAACTACATTACCCGATTCATCCAACTTGTTCTTAAAGATCCACTTAGTACCAATTGTTGGTCTATCGTGGGGCCTAGGAACAAGGTGCCAAACTTGGTTGCGCTCAAATTGATTGAGCTCCTCTTGCATGGCTAGCAACCAATATGAATCGGCCTCGGCCTCTAGGACATTTTTAGGTTCTATGTGTGAAATAAATGCAAAGTGGCCACAATAATCTTGAATTTTAGAACGAGTAGTTACCCCTTTTGATACTTCACCTATGACGAGGTCCTTGGGATGATGAGGGTTGAATCTCCAATCCTTAGGTAGTGGTTGAGTAGGCTCCACCTCATTTGTTTGATGTTCATTTCCTTGGGCCTCTTCCACTTTGGCTTCACTTCCATCATCATCCTTTGGCTTGTCTCCCATGGTAGAAGCATCCTCCAAGGTGACTTTCTCCAAGCCTTCATGCAAAGCATCTATTTCTACAACATTCTTAACAAACTTGTTAGATTCCTCAAACTTAACATGAATAGACTCTTCAATAGTCAAAGATGATCTAATGAAAACTCTATAAGCTTTACTAGTGTTTGAGTAACCTACAAAAATAGCCTCATAAGATCTAGCATCAAACTTTCCTAATTTATCTTTTGTGTTTAAAACAAAGCATTTGCAACCAAAAACTTTAAAATAGGAAACATTAGGTTTTCTAGAAAAATACATTTCAAAAGAAGTCTTAGTAGTATTTTTACATAAGAAAACACGATTTGATATGTAGCATGATGTATTAACGGCCTCGGCCCACAAATAATGTGGTAGACCGTATTCACTTAGCATTGTCCTAGCCATCTCTTGTAATGTTCTATTTTTCCGTTCAACTACTCCATTTTGTTGTGGAGTTCTAGGACAAGAAAGTTCATGCTTTATTCCATGTTCATCACAAAAAGTGGTAAAGGGTTGGTTAATGAATTCACCTCCTCTATCACTTCTTATTCTCAAAATCAAAGAATCTTTTTCTTTTTCTGCTCTTTTCTTAAAAGTTTGGAAATACGAAAATGCTTGGTTTTTATGTTCAAGAAAGAAAACCCAAGTAAATCTTGAAAAATCATCAACCAAAACATAAGCAAATCTATTCCCACTTAGACTTTTGGTTTGTGTTGGGCCAAATAGATCCATATGGATTAATTCCAAAGGACGTGATGTCATGATATCCTTAATTGACTTGAAGGAAGACTTAGTTTGTTTCCCAAATTGACATGAGTCACAAACTCGGTCCTTTTCAAAATTCAATGAAGGAATACCTTTCACCATTTCCTTTGAATTTAATCTAGAAATATGATCAAAAGAAATGTGCCCTAATCTCCTATGCCACAACCAAGAGTCATCATCGAGGGCCTTTAAACAAGTAATATTACAAGACATATTTAACATATCAATCATATAAACATTGCTTTCGCGAAAACCGGAAAATACACAAACATTAGAAGTTCTATCAATTACTTTACAAGAAACATTATCAAAGACAACATCAAAACCTTTATCACAAAGTTGACTAACACTCAAGAGATTATGCTTGAGGCCATCAACTAAAACTACATTTTCAATTAAAGAAGAGGTGTCAAGTTTTACATTACCAATACCGATGATTTTACCCTTGGCGTCATCTCCGAAGGTGACGGTGCCACCTTCATGATATCTTGATAGGGTTGCAAAGTTGTTGATGTCCCAAGTCATGTGCCTTGAGCAACCGCTATCAAGATACCACAAACCTCTACGTCGTTGGGCTTTGGAAAGTACCTACATCATTTAAAATAATTGTTGACTTTGGTACCCAAACTTTCTTGGGTCCTTGAAAGTTAGTGTTACGAACCCAAACATTATGATGTGATGCACTTAGTCTATCATAATAAAAATTTGCTAAGTGTCCTTTCCGCCCACAATGTGAACATGAGTACACTTTTCTATACATGAATGCATGATGTGTATGTGTAGTAGTGTGAGCATGCTTTTGGGGTTTGCCATGTTGTTTAGGTTGTGTAGCATGAACATGAACATGAGCATGAGCATTTTTCTTTGGGGCTTGTTTCTTAGGAAACATAGCCTCAATCCTTTTCTTATCAAATTCACAATTTTTCAAAACAACACTTAATGAGTCTAATCTTTCCTTAAGCATGGAAACTTCATTAGAATCAATTAGTGGGGCCTTACCCTTACAAGAAGTCTTATATTTTTCAAAATCATTTTTAGTAGTGGTCAAGGTGGAAACTAAATTATCCTTTTCTTTTGTAAGAGTAAAAACTTGATGACTTAAAGATTCATTTTTCTTTTTCATTTTTAAATACTTTTCTTTAAGAAATCATAGTTTTGTGACAACTCAACAAAAGCTTCTTCTAACTCATCCATAGAAAGTTCATCATTATGAGAAGGGAAGAGGTTACCTTGCTTGTGCCTTCATTAGCCATGAAGCACATGTTGGCGGTGTCTATCTCCTCTTCGGATTCGGTCTCCGAATCCCAAGTCGCCTTCATAGCCTTCTTCTTGTGTGGCTTCTTTGATGTGGAGGGCTTTGCTTTGTCCGGACACTCCGCAACTATGTGTCCCGGTTTTTGGCAATTGAAGCACACAATCTTCCTTTCTTCTTTGCCTCCTTGCCATCTTCTTCTACCTTGGTACTTTGCCTTGTTGTACATCCTCCGGACGTTCTTGACTAGAAGTGAGAGCTCTTCGTCATCTTCTTCTTCATCATCTTCGTCGGAGTGTGATGATTGACACTTGAAGGCAATAGTCTTCTTCTTGGTAGGAGCCATGTCCTCCCTTGCTTTCCTTTCCATCTCATGGGTTTTGAGGTTCCCAATGAGACCTATAAGCTCCATCTCTTCATTGTCGTTGAGTTCCTTCAAGGTTATTGCTTTAACTTCCCATGAAGGAGGAAGAGCCCGGATGATCTTCCTTACTCTTTGATCATTGTTGATATCTTCACCTAAAGAAGAGAGTCCATTAGTAATCTTGGTAAATCTTGTAACCATATCATCTATGGTTTCATTGTCTTGCATGCTAAATGTTTCATATTGAGACCGAAGAAGGTCAATCTTAGCCTTCTTTACTTGTGAGGTCCCCTCATGAGTGACTATCAAGTGTGACCAAATCTCATATGCGGATTTGCAATGGATAACCCTAGCAATATCATCATCATTAAGGGCTTGTAGGAGTGCATAGTGAGCTTTGGCATTGGCATCGAATTCCTTAGTCTCTATTTCGGACCAAGTGGATTCGTCACCGGGGGGTACACTAAAAGACTTAGTCACGGCCTTTGCAACTCGGCTACCTAGAGATTGCAAAAACACGGTCATCTTAACCTTCCATATGGGAAAGTTAAGTCCATCAAACTTAGGAGGGGTCTTAATTCCATCGGCCATTTTTACTATATGAATATGAATGAAATGATTAGCAAATTAGGATCTTCTCTAAGGTTGTTAAACCAAATCCTAGAGTCCAAGCTCTGATACCAATTGAAAAACACCTAGAGGGGGGGTGAATAGGTGTGAATGTTAATCTAATGATCTTTTTAAATTTTAATTAAGTGAGTGATGCAACGATCTCTCAAAACACGACTAAGAGCCGAATACCCCTTGCGAGGTTCTGAACTCCTTCCTCCCAATTCCCCTTAAATGGGTTAGAGGTGCGCAATGCAACCGTGTTGTATTGAGGTGTGATCGATCAATTCCAAGTATGATGATGAAAATGAAATGCTCACAAGGTAACACAACAAGTATAGCAAGTAAAGTGAACAACACAAGATTCCACAAGTAGAGGGTTAGTTCTCAAGCAAATAAATCAAGACAATATAAAGCAATAGAAATTAAAAGCAAGAAGAACGCAAAGGCAATCGCAAACAAGATGATTTGTTTCGAGGTTCGAGCACACTTGCTCTAGTCCCCGCCTTCACCTCCGTGAAGGGTTTCCACTATCCACCGAGGATGCCTTTACAATTGGGTCTACCGAAGACCGAGCACCGAGCTCCACCGAGTACAAAGGACCTCTACCGAAGAGGTTGCTCCACAAGAAGGAATTACAAGAACAAAGTGATCACAACTTGATCACTACACTTTTCTCAATTTCTTTTACAAACACTCTCACTTCAATTACAACTTCACTATAGAATGAGTATAGAATTTTTGGCTCTATGAAGTGTGGTGAGAAAACTTCAGTTGTAAAGAATCAAACACAACTGAAAAACAATCTTGAAAGAGTAGGAATTGAAGGCTTTAAACAATTTTCTTTTCTCTTTTGAAAACACCAAAACTTGAGGATTTTTCTAAGTTATGAGAAGAGAGACTTCTCCTCTATTTATAGGGTTAGAAAATAGGTTAAAAACAATTTCTTTTCACCTAATTCAACCTGCAAAAGCTCCCCAACCACTCTTCAAAAATCTGCTAAAACAGAAAAAGAAACAGTTTTTCAGAAAATCCCAAAGAGGAAAGAGCCGTTGCTGAGTTGCAGGCTTGGCGGTCGACCGGTCCGGTCGACCGCCAGCCTAGCTGGATATAGCCGTTGGCTCCCGGTCGACCGGTCCGGTCGACCGACCAAAAAGGAGGAAACACAGTTTCCTTCTTCCGGTCGACCGGTCCGGTCGACCGAAATTTCCCGAGAGCAGAAGGCTCTCTGTCGGTCGACCGGTCCGGTCGACCGACGGACATGCACAAACAGTGCATGTCCAGGCACAACGCCGGTCGACCGGGCCGGTCGACCGATGTTGCCTGAGGCTGAAAACTGGGCTGTTTTGAAGAGGGAATTTTTGTGAAAACATTTTGAAAATACCTATAGCTAAGTATTATGCAGAAAATAGTTTATATACATGTTTTAAACAAGTTTTTCAAGATATAAAGCTTTGGTACATGTATATATAAACTAAGGCATAAACTAAAGCTTTGGTACATGTTTTTAAACAATTTTTTTTTCAAAACATAGGAAATACATGAAACAAGTGTGTGTGCAAATCCTAGAGCCAAATTTCCTATATTCAAACTTTAACATTCTAAACTTACAAATTTGCTAAAAGACTTCAAGGCTATTCTTCAAGGTGGGCTATCTTCACTTGATCTTCAATATTTGCAACTTGAGCCCAAATTGAATTGTCTTGAGTCCAAAAACCTTGTATTTGAGTGAGAGTACTTCTAGTGTGATGATAAACCTGAAACACACTTAAACAACAATTGTTATTAGTACAAATAACTAATATGTTTTGTAATCATCAAAATACACTAAACTAGGGTGATTGTAACCTTGGGCCAACATCATGGATATATCATTCATTATATTTTAAAATTCTGATGGAGCATTTTTTAATCCAAAGGGCATTACATTCCATTTGTAATGGCCAAATGGGACAGTGAAGGCAGTTTTATATCTATTCTGCTCATTTATTTGTATTTGCCAATAACCAGATTTTAAGTCAAATTTAGAAAATATTTTAGCATTTACAATTCGGTTTAATAAGTCTCTTTTATTGGGGATATGATATCTAATCCATTTTAATACTTTATTAAGTGGTTTATAATTTATTACTAGTCTTGGAACACCACGTTCCTTTTCAGTTGCATTATTAACATAAAAGATTATGCAGCTCAAAGGAGAATAAGATTTTCTTATAAGGTTTTTATTTAAGAGATCATTAATTTCTTTTTTTACAAAGTTCTAAGTATTCTTTGTTCATTTGGCACGGTCTTGTCTTAGTGGGAATATTCCTTTCATTAAAGGATTCTTCATAGGGTAAAGAAACAATATGATGTTTTCTTTCCCAAAAGGCATTAGGTAAATTATTACATGTTTGTGATTTAAAATTTTCTTCTACCTGTTTAATTTTTGTTTGCAGTTGGCTAGATTGCAATTGTCTTCTTATATTTGTTTTAACAATCTCTTCTTTAGGAAATTGATTTGATTCTCCTTCAAATAGATTTTTTTGACTTCATTAAGAAGTTTGACTATAGGATTAGTTATAAATTCAAAGGTTACATTTTGACCTTTATAACAGGTAACTATACCATTTTCATCAATTTGTCTAATTGGCATGAGCTTTCCTAAGAAATGAGTGCCTAGTATAACGTGTTGTGATATTTCTTTTACTATTAAGAAATGTAAAGGGCTACAAACATTATATTTGCAAATATTTACATCTTTGACTTTATATGGTGTAGTGAGTGCTTTATTATTGGTAGCACTTAAAGTTTACGTAGTGTGTTCGCAATATTTTAGGGGTATCAATCCTTCTTTTATACAATTAAGATCAGCACCGCTATCAACAAGTGCTATTAAGTCTTGGATATAGAATTCATTATTGATGAGTATATTGATCTTTATATACTATTTTTGGGTTATTATTAAATCCATAGTTTGTAAGAATTGATTAGTTTGATTAGGAGACTCGGGATTAGTTTCTTTCAAGTCCTTGTCATTGAGCTCATCAACCTTATTGTTTTGTTCTAACTTAGTTAGTCTAAAGTCTAAAGTCTCATTTTGTTTTCTTAAAGTTTTTATTTCTATTTTTAATGTACTAATTTCTTGATATAGTTCTTGAATAGTTATTGGTTTCTTTTCTTTATTTTTGTATCTTTCAAGAACTTCAGAAAGTCTATAGATATTGTCTATTCTAGGAAATTTTTCTTTTTCTTTTGTAATAACTATTAATTCTATTATTTTATTTTTTTATTATTGTATCTATTTCATTGTTCATTACATAGTCGAGTAGATTTTTCTTTTATCAGTAGTCAAGACATAAAGTCCATTCATTTCTACTATAGACTTATAATAGTTTAATTAATCAAGGGTACAATATTGACCATTACATTTTTGATATTTTTCTTCTTCTTTAGAATCTTCTGAGGAAGAAGATTGGTCTTCTTCAGAAATCTTCTTCAGAAGTGAAATTAATCATTATTTTTAATAATGTTCTTCTTAGACCTTCATCTTCAATTTCTTCAATTTTTTTTCGTGTAACATCTATTAGCATAATGGCCGAATTTGCCATATTTATAACATTTTATGTTCTTCTGTTTAGTCTTTACTTTATCTTTTTTATGAAATGGTTCTCTTTTTTCTTTACTTCTCTTTTTATTATAAACTTTATATCTTTTATTGTTTTGAGTGGGTTTTTTAAAGTCATTATATTTTGGGGGTTTAGGTCCATCTATAGTAAATTGGCTACAAAATTCTCCTAATTGCTTTCTTTCTGAGATTCGCTGAACTTTTAATTGGTGCCTTAATTTTAAGTCATTGCAAAGGGCTAACCCTTCTTGGATACAAGAATTTATTAAGTTTCCATAAGTATAGTTATGGTATGGTATTGCACCATTATTTTTATCTCTGAGAGTTTTCCTTACTCTCTCAGCAAAAAAAATTGGTAATCCATCAATTAGTTTAAATTTTCAATGTACATTATTAGCATCATGTAGCAGTATTACTCTACTTAAGAATGTATCTTTATACCATCTAAAATGAGTTAAAGTTGGGCATTTTAAATTCTGAAGGAGGGTTCTATTCTTTTCTCCATGATCTGTCACTCCTCCAGTGAAGTGTTCTAATATTGTCATCATTAAGGTATAGACTGCATCTTGAGTTGGTGCATTGTTTTCAATTTTAATGGCATTGAATATTTCTAATTTTTGTTCTGATGTGATACAATGATCCCACCAGCCCTTTAAAATGCCAGTAAAACCGCAAGTAATGAAATTATCAATGTCTTTATCAGAATTATTTTTCTGTTTACAGACAGTGGCATACATAATCATTCGATGTAATTAATCATGAAATACTTTCTCAGAAGCTCCATCAATATTCCATTCATAGATAGAGTTTCCATGATACGAGTTTGAATTGAGTCATCATTTTTCTCAAATAAAATATCAATTGGAATTGGTCTTTTATAATAATATTTATCAACTATTCTTCTTGACTTAAAATCCAATTTATTTATTTTAGTAGGTTTCATACTTTCTTTAAAAGAGTCTTCAATATTAATTGTTTGATTTAAATCCAAATTGTCTAAATCATCTTCATTGGATATGTCGGATATTGATTCTTCAGGTTCATCCAGCTCTTCTTGATCAGATGAATTCCCCTGGATAGTATTAAAATTAGCCTTTTTTAATTGATCTATTAAAGAAGTAATTTCATCCTTTTGAGAATGAAGTTTAAATCCAGTAACCTCTGGAGGTGGTTTTATAGGAACATAATTTGTTCTCTCTTCCTTCTTTAATAAAGGAGTTTCTAATTGTGCAAATTGATTTAATTTATTTATCAATATCTCTATGGCAGATTCTATTCTAGTTAATTGTTGCCCTAGAACTTGAACATAGACATTGGTATAATTATTTTATTTAATAACTTTTTGTAATTCTTTTATTGCTTCTTCCTGGGCTCGGTAAAACTTTGATTAAGAAGCAGTAGTAAGTTTTATGGTTTCGCCTGGGGGATATAATGCATTAATTCTCTTACCATTAATGGTAGCCCGAGATTTATAATGTTCCTCAGGAACATTAAATTTATTAAATTCATCATTTATATAGGTTTCTATGAACCATTCTAAAAAGAGTCTTAATCTGTCTATTCGAACAAGATGTTTATAATATTCATCTTTGTAATAGTATCTTTTTTCAATAGGAACAGTTTTTTCAAACCATTATTTGAAATGGATATTATATTCCATATTTCTATATATTCTTGGTAAGCTTCCGGGTGAAAAATCCATTAAATATTAAAATCCATGTCTGATTGTGTAGGAGAGCCCAGATTAGGCCTCTCGTAAATTGGATTAGATATTGAGGAATTAGATATTTTTATTCCTTGTACTTCCAATTCTTTATCTCTTCTCGGATAATTACCACTTTTAATTGATTGATTTTCAAAGTTAGAGGTAGAATTTCTTGAACTAGAGAATCTAGTTATTATTTTTGGATTAAATCTAGCTTCAACTTCTCCATCCTCAGACTGAATTATTTGGTCTAAATCGGTTTCTATAATAGGTCTAGGAGGAATAGAGGAAGTTAGTAACCAATTTTGTGAAAAATTTATTTCTTCCCATTTTAAGATTCTATTTGTTGCTATATTTGAGGATAATAAATTTGTTTTAATCAAAATTATTTTTCCTGGTTTAGTTATTTGTTTAGCTTTAGGTGCTAAAGTATTCAGCACTTTATAGTGAATCCTAAATATCACTGCAATTGTTTCGGATCCAGGCATAATATTATAGCCATTCGTTTTTAGATTTAATGTGGATGCCTCTAATATATTTGGGTCAGTCAAGGATAGACTTAAATTTGGATAAACATTAAAATAAAGTGGGTCATGACAAAGGCTAGTTTGCATTACTCCCATTAAAGATTAAACATAGTCTAAGCATTTAGCATCTCTTAGTGAGGTTAGCAGTGAAGCATTTAACCCTTGAAGTGTTTAAGGTTTTAAGGCTATTTGGATCAGCCCAATATGGATATAATTGTATTTATTAATGAAAGGCAGTAAATCTTCTTCATTTAGCAGTTTTATTGATTGTTCATCATTATCTACTTGGATTGATCTTTCCATGGTCATGATTGCCACAGAGGATTTAAAATCAAACATTCCTATATTATAGATTTGCCTTGCTTGGACCTTTAGAATAGACCATTTATTAAGGTCCTCTATTTATGTAGGGTATTCTATTAGATTATAATTTTTAACAGATTTTCCTTTAGTTAAATTACGAGAAGTAGAACCTATTAGATCCATTTGAAGGCTTCGAGTAGAACTATTCTGTACCCTTTTCTATGCAACTAATTGCTAAGATAACTTATCTTTATTTTAGACTAAGTTTAGATTACCTAATGTACCTTTAGTCTGTAAAACCTAGCACGACTGTCAACGATTTACGGAGACCAAACGTCAGTTCGTCGACAACAGATCCTACGTGACTTAGATGTCATTCTACTAGATGGAAGCCAGACCATGCAATACTTCGACATTTAACCCTAATCTAAACTAAAAACAAGTTAGCAAAGTAATTAATTACATGAGAAGAGCACGGAATATAATACCTTAGTCAACCATTCACTAGCTCTACATCAGTTCAATATTTTATGTTACTATTGATATTATATATGGTGATAGTTTGTAATTTGTCATCCAAATCTTAATAAATCGACTCTCTTTTCCATTTATATTGAGACACATAAAAATCTGTTACTAAGATTCGTCTCCATAAACTTAGCTATTAGTATCCGTTACTAATATTTAGTTTTATATATAAAACAAAATTTCTACTCAAAAAATAGAGCTTCATATTATAACAAAAAAAATAATGTGACTAATAATAAGTTAGAAATTCTATTAATCCTAATAAATATTATTTACACAAAGATTAAAAAGTTCTGATTACAGTTTCAGAAAACATTAACATCGAGCCTTAAATTATCAATTTACGTTATAAGATCTCTTTTAAACAGTTGAGTCTGTCGTTCTTCCACCATTGCATTCAAAGTATATTATTGATGAGCGCAATGCCTGAATGTATAGCCATTTCAATTGCATGATAAAGAAACCGCTACTCCAACTACAATTAATATTTAATTTTAGTTCTAATACTATTATTTAATAACATTAAAAATTAAAATATAGCTAATCACCAAATTTTAGTCGCATGATAGATTTAAATTTTTTATTTGACTCTTAATTAAGTTAGAAATATCCATGTTCCTTCTAAGATGTAACACTCCAATTTTTAAATCTTGATTTAAGTGTTCTAATTCATGATTAACAAAGAATTTATGCAAAGTTGTCGAAGGGGATGATTGAATTAATTTTTGTGTGAATAAATTTTAAATATTCTGTGTGAAAATTTTGAAGTAACATTAAATTGGATAAGTATAATTTTTTGTGTATTTGTTCGCACATCTATGTACATATACGCCTATATATGAAAGTATACACATGTATATTGTATACATCGACATGTAATTGTATTTTACCATGTATATTACCCTACTAAATACATAATATTTCCAGTAATTGTATTTTACCAGCTTTAATTGTGGGCGTAGTGTTGGGAATTTTCATTGAAAGTAAATGCATTATAGATGTAATTACGTGTTATAATTTATAAAGTCTCTTGTTATATATGTTTATTACCTTATTCGATGTGTATGCGTAGCATGTGTTAGATTTGTTTGAAGGTGAGTTAAATTATGATGAGTTGGAGTTACAATAGTTCTGTATTATATTGTGAACATCGAAAATTGTGAATTAAGTATACACGTGACTGATGTTGTGAGACGATACTATATGATGTTTAGATTAAGTGAAAATATGTTTTTTTAATCTGATGATAAGTAGGTTAATGTGGGCCGAAATTGTCTAAATATGTATTCTGTATGTCAGGACAGAGCAATACATACAAAAGAGACATTATCGAAATTTTCAAGAATTGAAAATGATTTTGATAATCTGTTGATTTATAGGAAGTTCATGTTAATCGAGGAGATTAGAATATGGGACCGTTACAGTTGGTATTATAACTCAGAAGAGGATAATAATTGGATTTAGAACAGTTGTCGTAGGAAGACGATTGATTGCTATGACTGATTGCTATGTTTGATATGTATGCGTGTGTTTCATATGCATGTGAATGTATTATTTGATATGAATGAATTATGGGGTTAAGAGTCCTTACATGTATGATTTATCTCGAAACACGAGATATTTGATCACTTTCTTATATTTGAATTATTGTACTCATGTGCCATAATTTGGACGTGCTTTACTGTGATGTGGGATCTCAGTTTGAACTGCTAATAATATGTGACAGAGAAGTAAGAGAATAATTAAAATATCAGACGAGTCAAGATTAAGTCAGATCCTAAGAACATAGTATAAAATTTGATCAAGGAATAAGAAATTTTCGATAGTGAAAGATTGAAGAAGATAATGACTTAGAAAAGGGGAGATAAATATTATGATATAAAGAAAAAATGTTTTACCCTCGTCTATTTCAAGCATATCAAGTTTCGAGGATGAAACTTTTTTAAGGGGATAAAGCTGTAACATCCCGATTTTTAAAATTATATAGAATTATCGGAGGCGATGATTGAATTAATTTTTGCGTGAAATAAAATTTTAAATATTTTGTATGGAAAATTTGAGGTAAAATAAAATTGGATAATTATAAATTTTGTGTATAAAATTATTGGTACATCTACTTTCATATACGCCTATATATGAAAGTATACACAGATTCATTAACATGTAATTGTATTTTACCATGCATATTACCCACTAAATACATAAATATTAAAATAAAAAAAAACGCTAAACTAGGGACGAGGGAGGCCAAGTGACACCATAGGTAATTATCATAAAATTGTATAAATAAGTATTGGGAAAATGAGAATGAAAATTCATTTTTCTCACCGAGCGTCTCTCGCTTCCTTTCACCAATTTCTTTCCCTCCCTCATTTACCCTGAAGGTGATCGGCAGCAACCCCCAAAATCGATCCCTTTCCTCTACTCCGTCTTCTCTCGCCGGCGAAACCGCAGCCTCCACCGTCTCCGGCGACGTTGCCGGCCTCATTCTAAGCTGCTGCCACCTCTTTCCTCTCCTTTTATTATATTTTCTATCTTTTGGTTTCTTTTTTCTCTCAATTGTGTATCCCCTTCCAACTCCGAGGAGACCACCTCTAGAAAAAACACCCCTATTTTGTTCCCATCGGAACGAAAGTAAGAAGAGAAACTCGAAAACCCTAAAACGGAAGGATATTGAGTCGAGATCGCTGGGGTGATTGTTTGTTACCTCTTTTTGACCCAAACCATGCGTTCTTCTGAGTTCTCGAACAGAAAGCATGCATGGTGATGCCTCGGCCGCTGCTTCCCAAGATGGGCGAGACGAAGGTTAGTTTCAGCTCTATATTTGTGATTGAAAAGAACTATTTTCCCATATTTTTTTGTTGTTAAAAGTGAACCAAACCTAATTCATAATTTGACAAGGTACAAGCTGATGCAATTAGGGTTCAAAGGGAAAAAATTGCTAGCAGTCGTTTTTTCTTTAAAGACTGATGCATCCTCTCCGTCAGCGAAGGCGTCGGAGATGATCGGCTGGTAGCGGTGGCGGTTTCTCGGCGGCATCTCGACCTGCAATGAAAGAAAGAAGAGCAAGGAGAACGGGCACACCTAGAATCAAGGTTTTAAGAAGAAGGAAGGCTTTTATTGATGAAGACGAGAGCTCAGCAGAGCTCAGTTACAATGGAGCTCTCGAGCTCGAGTCGTTCCCAAAAATTAGGGCAAATGTCCAGATAAAAATCCCGAGATCAACAACTTTCCCCCTTATATCCTTTTCTGCTAGCGGGTCTGGGCCGAACCAAGCCTGGCCCATACAATGAGTCCAACCCGGCCCATTACACAAAAGGAAAGCAAAAATGGATGGCTCAGATTACATCATTGCCAGCAAAATCAACAGAAGAGGAAGAAGATGGCAATAGCCGTTACATTCAAAAATCCAGAGAAGGGAAAGGGAGTTCAGAAACTAAATCATCATCACTCACCTCCAGGTTGCCAGGAACAATGAAGTAACAGGAAGCCCAGCCATTAGACACACTCACCAGGAACCCACTTAGAGATCTCAGACATAGTCATCCCTGATCCATTGATGCACAGGAGGTACACAGAGGCTCAGCAGTACCGAAGATTCATCAAAGGAAACAATAAGAGCTCAGGATCACATCATTGCTCCCCCTCAAATTCGACCTTGCCTCAAGGTCGAAGGCTGGAAATTTTTTAACCAATTCCCAATAATTTTCCCATGAGACATCATCCACAGGCAACTGTTTCCACTTGACCAGAACTTCTGATACTGCCTTTCCCAATCTGTTAACCATCCTTCTTTCCAAAATGACCTCTGGCTCCTTAATTACTTCAATGTTATGAGATGGCATCTGATTTTGAACTTGTATCAATTTTCCCAGCTTCTTCTTTAACTGTGACACATGGAACACAGGATGGATCCTAGCTTCAGTGGGCAATTCCAGTTTATATGCAACTGAACCAATCTTTTGCAGGATCCTGTAAGGGCCATAAAATAGGGGAGATAACTTTTGGGACCTTTTACCACCCACAGAGATTTGTCTGTAGGGTTGCAGCCTTAAAAACACCATGTCTCCAATTTCAAAAGATCTCTCAGTTCTATGAGAATCAGCATATTTCTTCATTCTATTTTGAGCTTTAGCCAAATTATCTTTCAACAGCTGTAAGGTAGCATCTCTGCTCATCAATGCATCTTCAACAACCTGCAACTGGGCAGTCTTGGGGATGTAAGAAGCAATTGTGGGAGGAGGCTTACCATACAGAGCCTGGTAGGGTGTCATTCTAGTGGCAGAATGCCAACTAGTATTATACCAGAACTGAGCCCAAGACAACCATTTGCACCATTCCTGAGGCTTATGAGAACAGAAGCATCTGAGATAGGTTTCCAAACACCTATTAACCACTTCAGTCTGCCCATCAGTTTGAGGGTGGAAAGAGGTACTGAATAAAAGTTTAGTACCTTGCATTGACCACAACTCTTTCCAGAATTCACTGGTAAAGACTGTGTCTCTATCAGATACTATACTCAAAGGCAACCCATACAAACTGTAAATATGCTCAATGAAGATGGCAGCTACTGTTTTAGCTGTATAGGGATGTGAGAGAGGTATAAAATGAGCAAACTTGGTTAGCCTGTCAACAATAACAAAAATAACAGACTTTCCCCAACTCTTAGGTAGTCCCTCAATGAAATCCATTGAGATGTCTTCCCATACTTGACCAGGAATGGGGAGGGGTTGTAAAAACCCTGCAGGTCTAGTTGTTTCATATTTAGACCTTTGGCAAACATCACATTCCCTGATATATTTTTTAATACTGTTTTTCATTCCAGGCCAATATACCACTCTTTTCAACCTGTGATATGTTTTTTCATATCCTGAATGACCACCTACTGGAATATCATGATGCTCAGATATCAATAAAGGAATGACAGAAGCTGAAGGACTAACCAAAATCCTGCCTTTATAATAGAAAAGTCCATTCTTTTTCTGATACTTGGCAGTATCCAAAGATCCCTCATTCCATTTTCTGTCCAATTCAGAGAAATAAGTATCAGAATCAACCAACTTTTTAATTAATTCCACCCAATCAGATTCTATAACTGAAATTTCCATCAATGTAGGATTCCCAATACCTTCATTTCTCCTAGACAGACTATCAGCAGCCAAATTTTCCCTGCCTTTCTTATACTCCACTCTAAATCTATAATTACACAACTTCAATAACCATGTATGTTGTGCTTCAGTGTAAAGCCTTTGCTCCAACAAATACTTCAGAGGCTTATGATCAGTTTTAATAACAAATTCCATTCCTAAGAGATATTGCCTCCATTTTTTGGTAGCCAATAATAAACCCAACATCTCTCTTTCATAAGCAGAGGCAAGTTTTCCAGGATTCTTCAACTCCTGACTAATATAGGCAATGGGATGATTATTCTGCATTAGAACTGCCCCAATTCTAGTAGCAGAAGCATCACATTCTATTATAAAAGGAGAAGAATAATTGGGTAGAGCTAATACTGGAGGATTGGTAAGAGCAGTTTTCAGAGTATCAAATGCTACCTGAGTGGCTTCAGTCCAACAGAAGGCCTGTTTCTTGGTAAGAGCAGTGAGAGGTGCAGCTAGGGTACTATACCCTTTAATAAATTTTCTGTAATACCCAGTCAGTCCCAAAAATCCCCTTAATGCTTTCAATGTTTTTGGCACTGGCCATTCTATTACAGCTTGAATCTTGTTCATATCTACAGCCACTCCCTCTGCTGAGACCACATGCCCTAAATAGGCAACTTCTGATACCCCAAACTGGCACTTACTTCTCTTAGCAAAGAGTTGATTAACCTTTAGAACTTCAAATACTATCCTCACATGTTCCAAATGTTCCTGTAAACTGTGACTGTAGATGAGGATATCATCAAAGAAGATCAAGACAAATTTCCTCAAGTAAGGTTTAAACAGTTCATTCATTAATGCTTGGAATGTTGCAGGGGCATTAGTTAATCCAAAAGGCATCACCAAGTATTCAAAGTGACCTGAATGAGTTTTGAATGCTGTCTTAGGGATGTCCTCTTCTCTCATTCTAATTTGATGATACCCACTTCTTAAGTCCAATTTGGAGAAAATGCTGGATCCATGCAACTCATCTAACAGTTCATCAATCAGGGGAATAGGATACTTATCCTTGACTGTTTTCTGGTTTAAAGCTCTATAATCCACACACAACCTCCATGTACCATCAGCTTTCTTAACCAACACCACTGGTGAGGCATAGGGACTTCTACTGTTTCTAATAATTCCAGAGTCCAACATTTCATCCACCATTTTTTCTATCACATTTTTCTGTTCCCATGGATGTCTGTAGGGTCTTAGGTTGACAGGTTCAGTGCCAGGAATCAGGGTTATCTGGTGATCATGGCTCCTCTGAGGAGGAAGGCCAAGTACCTCTTTGAACAGCACATCATATTCCTGACACAATGCTTGCAACTGTCCACTGCATCCTTCCACAGATTGGGGTTCTTCTTTCTGGCAAACATACAACACCCAACCTTTAGTAGATTGACAGAGGGTTTTTTCCATCATCCTAGCTGAAACTATTTCCATCTCATTAGGTAGCACCCCCTGCAGCTCCCATGAATGGTTATGCATTGTGATTTTTACCCTCCTCTTTTTGAAATTCATAGTCAATTCATCCAATGTTTGCAGCCAGTCTACTCCCAAAACCAATTGACATCCTCCTATAGGTAACACATGGAAGTCAGTGATAATCTCTAAGCCCTGACATTTGAAACATACTGACTTACAAACTCCTTCACTTTGTAATTTATCATCCCCTGCTATAGTGACACTGAATGTGGTCTCTTGGTTAACTGTCAGTCCTGTTCTTTGAACCACTTTAGGATCAATAAAGTTGTGAGTAGATCCTGTGTCCAACAAGACATTCACAGGCTTCCTATTGATTTGTCCAAATAATCTGATGGTGGTAGGAGATGAGCTTCCTTCCATGGCATGAAATGACAATTCAGGTAAGTTTTTTCCCACGGTTTCCTTAGGTCTTAACATAATCTCTTCCCCTTGTTCATCTTCAGAATCTTCACACTCAATTAACATCAAACTTTTCCCTTGACATTTATGTCCTGGTGCATAAGCTTCATCACATTTGAAACACAGCCCTTTCTTCCTGTATTCCTCAACCTGTACTGGAGATAATCTCCTCACTGGTGGTGTAACAGGACTCTTTACAGCAGCTGGAGGAGGTGGATTCTTGGTTACCAAAGAATTATTTAGAGGAGCCCTAAAAGGAACACCCCTGTACTGCTTCCTTTCTGCTACTGCAATGCTTTCCCTAGCTACTGCACTACGGTAGGCTGCCACCATGGTCATAGGTTTATCCAACTTAACCTTACCTCTCAATTCTTCCCTCAGTCCTGACAAAAATAAACTGATTAAATTCTTTTCAGTATCATCAATTAAGTGAGCTAACCTGATGAAAGCTTTGTGATAATCCTGTACTGAGCCGGTTTGCTTCAAATTGGCCAATGCAGAAAGAGGATCATCAAGGTCATCTGGTCCATACTGTAGAATCATTTCATCATAGAATTCCAGCCAAGTAACTGTTCCTCCCTTTTGTTTCTCCAGCCACCTCCACCACAATAGAGCTTCTCCTTGTAGATAGAAAACACAGAACTCCACCCTCTCTTCTACAGGCGTATGGTGGATGGTGAAGACATGCTCCAACTGATACAGCCAATTTAATATATCCCCATCACCTTTAAATACAGGAATCTCCACCTTCGGATTCTTGGGCAGGGGAAGCCTACTTACTGTCGAAGAAGTCGACTGAGTTCTTGGATTTCTTTTCAAGAAACCATCAGATCTTCCACTTGTCACCGTTGACTGTTTCAATGGAATAGTAGGAGATGGCATACCTCTTGGGCTACTCTTAGGTATTTCACCATAAGAGACTGCACTTCTTCCCATTTCTTCTTGCCCCTTCATTCCACCTCGATTTTCTAGGAACAATCGGGCCATCATCCCGACCAATTCCTCATGCCTGAGGTCCATCTTGTCCTCTAGAGATCTGAATCTATCATCAACCGATCTCAACTTGTCGTCTACTCTTTCCTCAAGCATACGACTTCTCAAAGCTGTACGCTCATCAATAGCTCGAAATCTAAACTCACCTGGATCTTCTTCTTGAAGAATTGATCCCCTACCGTGATTGTGTTCTTGATCATCTACCTTCTTGGAGTTCCAAGCTTCGTCGAAAGAGACTGATCCTCTAGGCTCCGACTTCGGCGTTACATCACCAACTTCCCCACCGAGATCCTCAGGGTGCCCTGAGATCGTCGGCTCTGATACCATTGATGCATCCTCTCCGTCAGCGAAGGCGTCGGAGATGATCGGCTGGTAGCGGTGGCGGTTTCTCGGCGGCATCTCGACCTGCAATGAAAGAAAGAAGAGCAAGGAGAACGGGCACACCTAGAATCAAGGTTTTAAGAAGAAGGAAGGCTTTTATTGATGAAGACGAGAGCTCAGCAGAGCTCAGTTACAATGGAGCTCTCGAGCTCGAGTCGTTCCCAAAAATTAGGGCAAATGTCCAGATAAAAATCCCGAGATCAACAACTTTCCCCCTTATATCCTTTTCTGCTAGCGGGTCTGGGCCGAACCAAGCCTGGCCCATACAATGAGTCCAACCCGGCCCATTACACAAAAGGAAAGCAAAAATGGATGGCTCAGATTACATCATTGCCAGCAAAATCAACAGAAGAGGAAGAAGATGGCAATAGCCGTTACATTCAAAAATCCAGAGAAGGGAAAGGGAGTTCAGAAACTAAATCATCATCACTCACCTCCAGGTTGCCAGGAACAATGAAGTAACAGGAAGCCCAGCCATTAGACACACTCACCAGGAACCCACTTAGAGATCTCAGACATAGTCATCCCTGATCCATTGATGCACAGGAGGTACACAGAGGCTCAGCAGTACCGAAGATTCATCAAAGGAAACAATAAGAGCTCAGGATCACATCAAAGACACATGTTTTGAGTGTAGTGCGGCTGTAAAATTTCCTTTGTTTCTAGTTTAGTTCAGTTGGAAAAAGTTTGTATTTTTATGTGGAAGAAACTAAAGTTTTTGCATGAAGGCAAATATTAAGCTGAAGTGTCAATCCAATATTTTATCTAATTCCTGTGAAATGATTTCAGGATCACTCCTTCGTTTTTAAACTGCTTAGATTCTTGCTGAGAGAATTACATTAGGTATTTAAGAACCATCATACAAACTTTGTTATATCTCTGTTTAAATGATAGCCGACGCAAGGAATTTACTCTGAAAATTTTGTTGCTATTGCTATTGTTGCTTGTGTTTGCGTCACATATATCATTTTTGTTTAAGTTGTAGTAACTTTGCTGGGAACATTTAAGAGAAGGAATATGTTTATCTGCTGGTCTCTCATTTTTATGTCCCAAGTTTGAAAGTGAGTCATCATACTTTGATGTATTTATCAACTTATAAATAATTCTTCCTAGGAGCAATGCATGGACATACTGATATCTTTTGCGTGACAGATGATGAGGAATATTATGAAGACTCTGGAGGGAATCGACTTTTGGGATTTATGTTTGGAAATGTAGATGACTCCGGAGATCTTGATGTCGATTATCTTGACGAGGTATTCCTTTCTTGCCTTTTTGGTCCGCATCCCAGAACTTATGCTTGCTTGCGTCACACATTTATTTGCATGGTACGGCGTCTCATGTAAAAACTAAAAGTTGTATGCTAGGCATACAACAACACAGAAGAGGCAACTTTTTCGGTGTACTCAAGATGTTACAAAAATGAATTTATGCGCTCCATGCATCATAGTGATCAACATGTAGAATAGAAAATTTCTGGTGGAAGAATTCCTATAATTTCTGGTGAAGGATTTTGATGTAGGGGTGTACGGATGTAGGGGTGTATGAATGTAGAAGAAGTGATCCCACATACAAAAGAAGGGGGGAAAAACAGATATTTCTTAGGTACAAACATCAATCAAAAGGGGTAATGTTTGTTGCTCATTTTCTGCACTTGACAAAGAAATATTTCTTCCTTTCCCTTTGATTAATCTGATAATTCATATTAGTGAAAGGAATAAGTGAAATATTGAGTTCTAGTAAATTCCTCCCACATTATGGAAATGGAGAATACCAAGATGTAAATGATCTTACCTTAGAGTGTTAGATAGCCCTTTGGAAAAATGTTTGAAATGTCGGCATCAGTTGTAAGTTTTACGTATTGGAATCGGCAATATCAGCCATTTAGCGGCAATTTCATCTCATTGAATCGGCAATATTGGTATCGTCTGAATCATATCGGGTCTTATCATCGGTATTGATATTGAGCATAAATTCGTTAACTGGTGTAAATATCCAGCATTGGGTGATAATTCAAAACTTTCTTTGGAACTAAGTTTATAATCAACAAGCTATAACTAGAAAACATAGTCATCGAACATTCGCTTGATCTGTGAAACTCTATAGAATCCCATCATCAATCAACTTACTCTTGTTCAAGTTGTTGCACGTTTTCACATGACAACTTTCAACAAATTATGACCTTTTCAAGTTTTACCCCTGCAATGCCAACTAATATAGTAATATAATTGTTTATAAAATATAAATGCTAAAGAATGTACCACCGGTATTGTCTAAATCCACTTCTTTGTTCTTCTCTCGTTGGTTGGATATCCACGAAGACATGGTGTAAGAGGCATTAGTGATTTAACATCTTGACTGTGATTTGAACTATCACCTGGTACCCATATTTTGGCCCGATACTGGTATATTGCCAATATGACCCAATATAATCAAAGCCGATATTGCCAATATGATGAAGTGAAATCGCCGAATTGTACTGATACTCTGGAACTGAGATTTGAAACCATGATCTTAACTATAAATGTTACTGTAGGTTGGTAGAGTAATGTGCAGCTGATCTTGAAAATTATTTTGAAACAGAGTTAAAAAGGAAACAAACCAGTGGGATTGGCTTAGCTTGAGCAGCCTAGGCGCCTAGGAAAACCAACTAAGTGGTTAAAATTTACCTGCTAGGAGGGACTTAACTCGAGATTATGTTTTGAAATGTTATGTTCTTCATAGTTCACATACATGCATTTCTGTATCGGGGTCAAGATCTTATTACACCTTGTATGGTGCCTTATTTTGTTACTAGTTATCTATCCTCATCTTAGTGTGTTTCATCTTGTATAATGATTGGAATTTATTTTGGGAAGTCTTCATTTTTTAAAGATAAAAAGGCAAAAAAACTCTTATGGGTGCCAAAGAATTTTATTCAGTAGTCATACTTGGTTTGCTTTGATACAAATAAGGTACATGAATACGACAAGGGATATGGATATATACATGTATGAAAATCTTGGAAATCCATGATATAAATTCGTTATGGATATACGATATAATAAAATATGTGTATGTGAGTTGATGTTGTTTATCTATAATATGGATTTGTAAGGCTATAATTGTTAGGAAAACACAACATTTCAAGGCAATATAAAAAATTTCAAGTTACTAGAATATTCATAATGTTATTAAGAAAGTGGCATACTAAATTTCTCAAAACTACCATAAAGCCATAAACTTATGGTTTTCTGGAAAACTAACATGAACTTATAAATTCCCAAATAACTACGATAAAGAATTCCCAAAGTTCCAAATAACTACCTTCCTTTAGTTGGCCGTTAGCGGAGTTGTCACGTGCTCATCATGTGACCACTTTATGACCAAAATACCCTTCTTATGCCTGTGTAAATCATGGGTTCTTTGGATTATGATAGTTAAAACACAATGCATGTGGGTCTCGTCATGTTCACTGTTAACGCCGTTTGAGGGTGTGTGTGTGAGAAAAAGATTCTTTATGGTAGTTTTTAGGGAATTTAGAAGTTCATGGTAGTTTTCTGGGGAAACCATGATATTTCATGGCAGTTTTGAGATATTTAGCTGTAATTATATATATGTATCCTACAAATCGAATTGAATTGTGAAACCTCTTATTTATCCTTTACATTTTTTACTTCTTAGCTTCAGATACATCTATGGTACATATTTAATACATATAAGACACGTTATGAAGTTTATCATACATTATAGGAGTATCCGACATGTTTCCATCTACTATTCGAGTATCTAAATATACAGAGATATTAGATACATGTATTGTAACACTTGCCTTAACTAATCACCTTTTTCTTAACATTAAATGCTTTAGGGAGGTGATGTGGATATAAGTATTCATGTAAGATACTTATACTATATATTATACTATACATATTAGTATGTATATATTATTATGTATGTATATAGATTTATATACACATATGCATGTTGACTTTGTTACCATCCCCCCACCATACTTGTGGGTACAAGTACTTCATGAAGGGGGAGGGATGAGAACCTTGCTTATAGGTGTAAGGTATTGGTGTAGGGAGATGGTGTTAGGGGGGCACTTGACATGATATTATTGAAGGGAATGGAGTATAAATAGGGGGGAAATGAAGAGAAAACTCTCATTCGGCACACTCTCTCTTTCTCTTCATTTTCCAACTCCAAAATCTTTCCCCTCCTTCCCACTTTACAGCCAGCCAGGAAAAAACAGCCAGCTGCCATGTCTTTTTCCTCCATTTTCTTCACCTTCACACACTCTCTTTCCTTCTCATTCCCTCACAAAAAACTTCCCTTACTTTATACTAAAAAGGCTTCCTTTAACTATTTTACCTCCTCTAAAGACCAACTAGAACATGGTAAAGTGATGATCTAACATCACCATTAGAGGAAATTCTTGAAGACAAGGTTGACTTAGAATAACAAGTTAGGAGGGTGATATTGGTTGAAGAAGGTAAGCAACTCCTTAATACTACACCCTCTTATGCTCTTTAAGCTATAAACTAATTATAATGTTATTGTGGCCTTGTAGACTCCATTATAGTAGGAGATCAAGCTTGACAAGGAGATATTCTCTTCATGGGTGAGTAGAACATCCGGACCCTAGTATAATAGTAGGTAGTGTAAAGCTTGAAATACCTGAAAATTTCTAAGTTATAAGTGAATGTGAAATTGAATGATAATGCATGTGTATGGTTTATAGATTTTATGTGTACATAATCTTATAGTAATCATGTTGTAGCTATTTTCATGTATGCTTAACATTGTGTATGATTGTGTGTATACATAATAGTCAACCACGCGACTTTTTAGAGAAATAGTTCTAAGGATGAATATGATACTTGTTGCTATGCATATAATTATGGCTACGCATATATTAAGATGACATGATACGTTGTTTATCTTGAAAAGGCTTGCATGTTGTTAATTTAGCAAGTGGTTACTTATACATGTTAATCATTTCCATAATGTTGACATCATGTAAAGTAGAAATCATGAGAATCATTTATGTTGGCATTGTTTTATGAATCCTCGCATGTTGTCATTACATGAAGGATATAATTGTTGCATATTTGGAGGAAGGGACCGGGTTGAACCGGAGGTGACCGAAGGAGGAATATACGATAATGTATAGAAGGAAGGGACCGGGTGGAACCGGAGGTGATCGAAGGGGAGAATATTGCGTTGAATAACGTATAGGAAGAAGGGACCGAGTGTAACGGAGGAGAACGAAGGGGGAGTCTAACTTCATGCTTAACAAGTGTGTTATTATGGTTAAGATGGAAAATGTATGTTAAAACTATAAGGAACTGATATTTTCAGACTCCGTGATAGTCGACTTACCTAGGCAATTTCAACAGTATTAGTCGACTAGCCCTTGAGCTAAGTCGACTATAGATGGGAATAATGGGTAGACAAGTCCCAGGAAACCACCCTTAGTCAACCATATATGATAGGTTAGTCGACTAGCCTCAGTTACAGTCAATAAACAGAGAGTGGACATCTTCTTTTAGCCATGATTAGTCAACTATAGATGGTGATAAGTCGACTAGTATCTAGAGTAGTCGACTATACAAGATAGGGTAGTCGACTAGAAATTGTTATAAGCAACAAATAGAGAGCTCATATCTTTTTGGTCAAGACTTAGTCGACTATAGATGGTTCATAAGTCGACAGTACCAAGTGTAGTCGACTATACAAGTTAGGGTAGTCGACTAGGTAAGTCACAGGCAACCAACAGAGAGTGAATAACTTTTAGGACAGAGCCCAGTCGACTATAGTTTCATTATAAGTCGACTAATAGTAAGTATTAGTCGACTATAGGATTGGCAAGTCGACTATTACGACCTATTTCTCAGGACTTCAGCAATTACCCAAAAATTATGCAAAAATAGTATAAATTATAATTGTTAACCTAATGATAAATCCCTAATAGACATACATAATGGTCATGCATATGTTATTGTTTTACTTACTGAGCTGTCGAGCTCACTCTGTTATATTAATCACCTTCAGGTTTGGATAAAGGAAAGGGACCCGCTTAATGATAATACAGGCTAGGTGGCAGTGGGAGATATCTTTACCCTTTTTGGCATGTTATTTTGATATGTATATATTGTTTAAGAAAAACTATGAAAACTTCTATGTTGATGCTTGCCATGAACTTTATAAAATATTGAAATACTTGTATTATTAAGGTGACTTGACTCAGATACTGTGTAATATTATGGAGTTTATAGAATAGATAATGTGTAGGCTATGTTTTTCAAATGGGTTGTCAGATCAATATTTTAAAAATATGATAAATCATGCTGAGATCATATATGCATAAAGTGAAAAATGTTGTAAAGTATTAAGTAGGCTGATGTTAGCTGAAATTGAAGTGTTGAATCTTGATGGATCCCACGCTTGGATTAAGGATAATCTGTGATGATTGGGATAACTGAAAATATTTAGAATGGGACCGTTACAGTTGGTATCATAGCTAAGGGTTATAGGTAGAAGGAGGAGGTTAAGTCGGAGGTAGGAGACAATGAAATTGTTAGGCTTATATGTATGGATATGTGATTATAGTTAGGTAGTGAGTTTTATTTAATGGATTAACCATGAGTCAAGCGGTAATTGATTATTTCCTCGCATCAGAATCAGGGTGCCCGCACATCCTGATTCGGGTGAGTTGGCTGAGGGTGAGGGCTCTCAGTTACAGCTTCAAGTGGTATGGGACACTGGGATGAGGGAATGCATTGAATTATCTATTGAACCTAAGTCATTCTAAAAACATGAAACTTACGGGTAGACTAAGGATAAGTGTAAGTGTAAGAGTGGTACATATATATATATTGCTTCTTTCTTGTTGTGTTGTATGTCGAGACCATTTTTATGGGTTGAGATTGATATGACTCCTTGTTTACATGTAGATGGGAGACTTTGACACATATGGCCAGTCTCTAGTTCGGATAGTTCGAGTGCGAGTTGGACGGCAGGTTCCATGGACTGGGGATATGAGTCTGATGAGACTGACCCAGATGTCATATTTGCAGCCACAAATCACTTAGACCATGGGGAGGTTAAGTCTCAGGCATCTAATGAGCCTGAACTGACCATTGTCGATACGGAGAGTCTGGTTGGGGATTCACTTGATGTAGTAGAGATGGAGAATACAAGTGCAATAAAAGAAGAGATCCGAAGAGGATTCACTTATAGAGGTGTCTTTTGGGATGAAAAATGGGAAGACGACATGGATCTATATGATGATCTGGATGACTGGTGCTGCGCAGGAGATGAATTACCGGGGGAAGACCCCGAGGAAGGCATGAATGATAGTGAGGATAGTAGCAGTACTAGCAGGGACTCGAGTGGAGAGACTACCTTATGCAGGATGAATCTATGAGCAATTATTTTTGATATGTATATATATGTGTGTGCTAGTTGATGGATATCTTAGGAGTTTTATTGTATATGCCCTGACACATCTTATATGCATGCATGTGGGTTAGTTCGGATATCCAAATGGTAGATATATCTGTAATATCCTTGTATCCGTTTTGGAATATATATATATAGCAGGTTGCTTGTTTGTAAGTGATAATGAATATTATATTAAAGTGATTGCATGAAACTAAAATTTTATCTAAAATTGTTTTCACATATGTGAAGTATGTTGACTAGACGTCCTTATCTTATAGGAAGAACACATGGATCTAAATCAACTACCACCCAATGAGTCATTATCGCTTGGTGTGTTACACTATAGTGTGATGAGAAGTGCACACCCCATGGACAACAATGAAGATTTATAAGTCCAGATAGGAGGAGGTCACAGAACTCCACGGGTGATGCCGGAATGGTTCACTCAGTTAATGACAAAAGCAAATGATAATAATTCTCACCGAGTGTTGGAACAGTTTCAGAAGATGAAACCACCTGTATTTGAAGGGGAGGTGAATCCCTTACAAGCTGAAGCATGGCTTCTCCAGATAGAGAAGATCCTGGATGTAATGAACTGCACCGATGAGCGGTGAGTATCTTTCTCTTCCTTTATGTTTCAAAAGGAAGCAAAACACTGATGGATGGCAGTGAAAAGTTGTGTGAAAAGCACAAGAGAACCAATTACCTGAGAATTTTTAGTGAATAAATTCACTGAAAAATATATTCCAGAGACAGCCAGAGACAAGATGGCGTCAGCATTTCTGGAATTACGGCAAGGCCAGATGAATGTGTCCCAATACGACCAGAGGTTTACCTAATTATCCAGGTATGCTGATGCCTTGGTGAAAAGTGAGACAAAAGGACAAAGAGGTTCAAATCACCCACTCTAAAAATTTTAGAGTAATACCAATATAAATTAATTCAAATCACCCACTTTAAAACCATTTTCTCTTTAATGGTAAATTTAGACCCGTTAAATATTTTAATAGTTTAAAGCCTATTAAAGATCAAACAAAAAAATAAATTAGAAATTAGTTTAAATTAAATCTATTAGATTCATTAAAACCTAAAGAATCATATTTCTAACTTCCAAACTAATTAATCAAGTTTTAAACTCCTTAAAATATTCTTTTAAAAATCTAACAATTTATATTGAAATAATTTATGTAGATTTATCGAGGCATATGATTTCAGCTCTGGACTTGGGATCGAGTTTAAGTGAGTGTTTCATTTCTTTGTTTAATTTTATTTAATTTTGTTGTGAGTGTTCGTTCTTATGCATTTCCTTATTTGTCGTTGTCGATATGCGATTACATGTTACATTTATCATTTCATATGCCTTTCTGTTATATTTTACCCGTTTGATTACTTGTACTACTTCATGAGACATTTATGATTATTCACTTTAATTTCATAGTTGATATGAGCTTGTATCAGCGTCATTTTATGTATTGGTAGTTAGCGTTGTTGGCTTAGGCTTAGTTTTGATGTACCTTGGATAGCGACTCATTTCGATCCACTAGTTAGTTTCCCCAGTTCATATTTGAGGACAGATGACTTGTTTCATGTAGAGTACTTCTTAGACTTGTTATTCTATCATTTGGTAATAACTTAGGTGATGATTCGTTCGGTATTGATGACATACTTGTTATGATGTAACTTTACTAAGAGATCGGATTACTTGATGCTTAGATCAGTATATAGACTCAGTATTTAGATGTGACTGTTTTAGCTGGGTTGTGATTTGATTGATCTTGAGTTAGAATTGATCTGGAATTTTACATTCTTTATAATGAAGCCTGATCTGCATTAAGATAAGGTTAATATAGCTGGATTTATATTTGTGAGTATTTGAGATTTATTTAGATGATATTTGGTTGATATTAAGTAGCAAAAAGTAGATATTCTAGACTATATGTTGTTTGAGGATGATTTCCTTATTTCGCTATGATTTCAGTATTTGTTGACTTATTGATCTCGAGGATATACCATGTGCTTCATGTTTATTTGCTGATCAATTTAGTTAGGGAGATAGAGTTTTTTATGAGAGTGATTTCTTTGATATCGGTGATTATGTTACTTGTTCGGAGTTTTATGACGGCTATTGATCGATCTGATTTATTGATGACTTAGAAGATGGATATATCGATGACTTTGGGGATATTAGTTGATTACATAATTTGCCTGAATTATTCTATTCATGACAGTAGGTTATTACTCATCATGAATATCTGGATTTACATGAGAAACTTGACCGATTATACTTGGTATCTACCTGATCACTATCATGTTCATGTTACTTAATTGCTGGGAAAATCAGTAGGTTATTACTCATCCTGAATATCTGAATTTACATGAGAAACTTGACTGATTATACTTGGTATCTACCTGATCACTATCATGTCCATGTTACTTAATTGCTGGGAAAATATTGTTACACGGTAACAACACCGTCATGTTATACTTGTTACATATTTCTGTTATACCGGTATCCTGTTCATTGATATTATATATTCCTGTTATATCGGTATCCTGATTACATGTTGATATTGTTACCTGACTAACACCGAGTTATCCTAGTGATTCAAGTAACATGCACATTAAGTAATCTTAATAAACTAATAACATGATATTAAACAACTTACACTGGGATTAGAGAGATTGATGGAGGATACATTGTCTGTATTTTGGGTGGACCTAGGATTTAGGTTGCGCAGCTGAAAGAGGGTTCCACTGCAGGGTTCTCGTGGGGTGACTGGCACCCCGTCCTATTCCTGTTATACATGTTTTACATGTACCTGTTCCTGTTATACATGTTCCTGACTACCTTGCGGTAGGTTCTGGTTCAGCGCCAGGAGTCTGGGCTGTGGTCCCGGGTATGCACGGGACCCACCTAAAACACAGACAATGTCTCCAGCCGATCAGTTTGAATAATTGAGGACCTCAATTGGCATGTGTGGTAGGCGTAGTATGGGATGCGTCTATTACATGTGGCAATTGGTGTTCGCTGACAAAATTAATAATGATAAACTGTTAATGTATTGTGACTAACCGTGATCATCCGACTGTTTATATATGTATAAACTATGATAGATACAGGACTGTATACCAGACTAGTGACATACGCTAGGTTATACCTTCAGATATCAGTTGCTTGTTTCCAGTTGTGATAGTTGACTTTTATCTTCATTCATGTTGTTATGTAGTTATCCTTTAGTTATCTGTTTATCATATTATTTAGTTATCTTTTGTCTGTAGTTTATCTTGTTATTATTCTGTGCACATTGTTTATATGCACGAGCAGTCTTCTTTACAAACACTCATTATGTTGCTTCTGACGATCCTGGATTCGCATGTCCAAGGTATTGGATATCTTCTTATATTGTCAGGTGTTCGATGAGACTATACTTATTGCGAGGAGCTTGAGTCTCTCTTTTCTTGATTATAGGTATTCTTGTTCTTTTATTCATATTATTTCTTGATTTTCGTTATATCAGATTCATTTGTTATTCCAGTTCTTTATTCATATGATATCATGTGTGGATGCTTATATGTATTATTGCAGTGGTCGTTGACTCATTATAGTATAAATTTATAGTTTGTTTCGGGTTACTTAAGGCTTAGCGTATATACGTGAAGTATTATCTTTGCGTATATGCGTCGCCGACTCGTGTCGCGTCTCCGCTCCAGCGTATTTTGGGAAACGGGGCGTGACATTTTAATAGGCATTAAATATCTATTTGATAAAAAGTAATTATTTAATTTGATATGAAACCCACTCTGACATATTTTTGTGCTTGCTTGTTTTTAAAAAAAGGTAATTTCACAAATGTTGGTGGGTAAGATTTCGTTGAGTCTATTTAAAAACATATACTAGAGATGCCAAATTCTTATATTAGTATGGAGGTGAGTTGAAACAAATTAATTTTCATTTCATTACTCTTCAGTCTGTTCTTTGAACAAGAATCAAGCAAGAAAATCTTAAATCTTAACTTAACTGCTAAAAGAAAAGCATATGAAGACCATCTCTACTTGTGTAGATTTAACAAGTTTTATGGTGCTCTCTCCAATGGAATATACAAAGATTAACTTAATGATTAGTTTGTACTTTCTCCAAACTTAAAAACATAAATTTTGTTGCATTAAAACTCTTAACGAGCAATTTGAAGAAAAACAAAGAATATTGATTCTGTGCACTCAAGTTTGATGTATCAAGAACCTTCATTCAAGCTGTTAAATATCAATATTCTATCAGCCTGCTAGCCGAATAGTCTTTAAATAAAACCTGAAATCTTCATATGTTTTAGAGCATGTATTTATACTTACCCTATATCTTATGTATCGGTATAGAGACATTATGTGTTGTTTTTCAGCAAAGCCATTCATTGGTCCTATTTCTCAAGCTAACGAAGTCCTCAGTCAACTAATGATTTCTCATGGCCATTGTAGTCCAAAACATGCAAGTATAGTTGCAATGTAGACTTCGAGAAAGTAAGAGTTAGGTGAGGGTAGAGAACATTTTCCCGAGGTAATGCAATGGCTTGAATTTATTTTTATTGTGGATAGTTCTCGCTGCATCTTACTTTTTCATTTATTCTTTTTAGTCCTAAGTTCTGAAAGAGTACACACCAGCTCGCCTTATCCAGCCAATCCCTCTAACCAAAAAGAAAAAGATGAAAATCACCTAGATTGGGGGGGGGGGGGGAATAGGTGATGGCTAACCTAATGGTCACTAAATGCGGAATTAAAAACTATTATAATGCAAACTAAACTTCTTAAACTAAACACCACGTATAACACAAGAGTGTAGCCGAATTCCCTGTGAAGGGCTCTGGACTAACTCCTCAAGATTCCTCTAAATAAGAGTTGAGGTGCCGCGTTAGCTCTCTTGGTTGAATACAAGTGTTAGCAAACAAACCCCAAGCATATAACAATTAAGAGCACAAGTGTATATCAAGCATATAAAGATAAACACATTATGAGCATGCAAGATATAAAGACAAAGAGATAGAGGGAGCAATCGCAAACACGAGGGATTTGTTTCGAGGTTCGAGCACACTTGCTCTACATCCCCGCCTTCAACACTATGAAGGATTTCCACTAGAATCGATCCCACCGGATCACTTGGTGCCGCAACACCTACAAGCTCTTGGACTCCCTAGTCCCGTACACACCGCAAGCCCACTAGCTTGCCGAGGCCGCACCTCAAACACTAAGTCCACACTCGAACTCGAAACAACGCGAACACACTTGTCCGCCTCCTCAAAGCAAAGATGAAACTTTGGTGATCACAACTCTTTGATCACCTAAAATCCTCTCACAACAAATCCCTATGGGTAGATATAACAATGGATGGCTCAAGTGTTGTGTGAGAAAACAAGAATGAGAGTGGTGGAGGAAAACTCAAGAAAATCACTTTTAAACACTCTTGATAAAACTCCACTTTTGATTGAAAATATTTGCTCTCAAATAAGTGGAGAAAACCTCTTGAAAGAGTAGGAAAAACTGGCCCAAAAACTCTCCTAAAATCTTGTAGAAAACAGCCCCCAAATGCCCCAATTTATAGGGCTAGAAAAACTAGCAGTTGGGAGCCAGAATGAGCTGTCGGTTGACCGCTCGGTTGACCGCCAACAGTCAGATTTCTGACCGTTGGGGCTTCGGTCGACCGGCCGGTCGACCGAGGCCTGGAACAGAGAGCAGAGCTCTCTGCCGGTCGATCGGCCCGGTCGACCGGGGCATTTCCAGAGAGCAGAAGCTCTCTGGCGGTCGACCGGCCCTCCAGTATACACTGGTGTGCACGTCTGTGCACGTCGGTCGACCGGCCCGGTCGATCGACTTCAAAGCGCGGTTGACCGCCCGGTCGACCGGCCGAAGCCAGACAGGGTTTTTTGGGTTTAAAAACTTGGTTGTTTTGGCTTAAATAAAATCCCATAAAATCATGAAAAATCTACAAAAATAGTTTTAATACTTTACTTTGATAAACAAACATGCTTGAGCAAAATCAAGACATGTTACAAATAATTTAGACTATTTTTATAACTTGGAAATTTGGCTCAAAACAAAAACTATATTTTTTCAAAATTGGTTTTTCCAAAAATTGTTTTTCCAAAACTTCACCAAATACAAAACAAGATATTTAAACTCTTTTAAAGCATAGTGTGTATGGATATGATCCACTACACATACATGGTGAAATATCTATGTTTTTGACATTAAGATCTAAGTATGGTTTTGATCAAAACATAATACTTGGAATACCAAAAACCAAACCGGTATTTTTTCAAAATGAAAAGTCTTCTAAAATGAAAATTCTTTTATAAAACTCATCTAAATCAAGAGTGTGTGTGCATATGGTATACTTGAGCAATCCACCAACTATTCTATCCTTTACATTTTAACTAAAAACAAAATCTTACAAAAATAAACCTAGACACAAGTCTTGATCTTGAAGTCTTCAATTGAAGTCTTCTCATCTTCTAGACTTGGTCCAAACACGATCCAATGAGCTCGACTCCTCTTGAGTACTTGATGTAGTCTTGATACATAAGCTCGTGAATTAAACCGTGCTAGCTCCAAAACTTGACTTTAAATTTTTTGTTGAAGCTACACACCTACTAAGATCTTGATCATGAATCCGTCACTAATTAAATACAAGATCATTAGTACTATAACTACATGAGTTGATCATCATCAAAACTTGAGTGATGGGCCTTTGGGCCAACAATCTCCCCCTTTTGACGATGACAAAACTCATAAAGTTATATATGCATGGATTAAAGTAAAGTTTCAAAGAAGCTCCCCCTTAACTCATGTATAGCAATAAACAAATAAGATATGACAATGAAGTACATAAATATATGCATCAATAAGGTGAGAGACAAAAGCATAAATCTAAAATCCTTTTTCCAAAAACTTTTCTCCCCCTTTTTGTTAAAACAATACGCATATTTATTTGTTTATGGTGATGCATGAAACTCAATATATGCAAAAATACAAATATGCATATATAAACTCAAGATATTTCTCCCCCTTTTTGTCAATCATCAACAAAGGGGTGAAAGTAAAAACAAATCATTAAAAAGGTATATGCGATATACATTCATGAAGAGGAAGACGCTAGGTTAACTTCCCTACATTTATGCATTACACGAAGAAGGATGACAAGCCCCAATTCACATAACACATAGTATGCAATGCATAAGAGGAGATATGAAGCTACCCCTACACACGTGTATCACACAAAGAAGAGTTATCAAGCTCCCCAATACAAGATACACTCAACATGAATCTATATGTAGAAGAGATGTTAAGCTCTCCTTGCATATAGGCAATACAAATCAAAACATTTTTAATTTTCAAAATTTTCATATTAAAACAAGATTTTGAATTTTTCTCAATAAAACAAATTTTAAGATATCTTAGAAAATCATGTTTTAAGATATCAAATAAATACAATTTTTTTTAAATTTTGATACCAATTTTAAAACATAATGCATAAGCTTATTTAAAAATTTTGAATTAAGCTTAGCATAAACAAACTTTGTGCTGTAAATATGTGAATCAATTTTAACTCAAGCACAAAATAAATCATATATATGTATGAAAAGGAAAATACCAATCGAAATTGATACTATTTGAAATGATGCATACATATATAAGAAACAAAAATATGAGTATATACAAGAATATCAATATTGATACCAATTGAAAGGATCCAATGATACCAATTGAAAAATAACAATGTAAATCATGTATATAACTCATAGGCTACCAAATTTGAAGAATAAATAACTAGTTAAATTAATTTTTGAAAAACTAGTTAAAGATTCTTTAAAAACAAGAAACCAACATATATGTCTATCATGAAACATACTAAATACACAAGAAGTGACACTCGAAATCTATAAGACTCAAAAATAATCATGAAACAAAGTCATGAACAAACAAATAAAGTATGAGTGCACAAAAGTTATGTAATTAGCATTTTTCATGAAGATAATCAATGAAGCTCAAAGCATGAATATCATTTTATTAAACAAAACATGAAAATTCATTTTTCATATAAATATGAAAATCATAAAAATTCATTTTTCATCTTAAAAACAACTTCTAGGTATATGTATGTTTTTATTCAAAACTAACAATATGCATACATATCCCAAGCATAAAAGAGTCTATTAATAATATTTGCATGAAGGCAAGAGACTCACGGGTATACATGTATATTTATTAAATTTGAATAAAAATTACATATACATGAAGTAAAACATCAAAATAGGTAAAACAAGTGTAAATGAGAGAATCATCAAAACTAGGCTATACATGTGCATATAGTGAGTACAAATGAACAATGAAGTGCAAACGTATATGAATCAATTTGTTGCTCACTACTTGTACAAGTATACATCCGAGTTTTGATAAAAACTACATTTAAACTAGTATTTACCACATGAAGCACAAAACATGTAAAACATGAGCATGCTAAAAATTTCATATATGAACAAGCATGTAAATAAATTAGGAGTTTGAGAAATAGTTACCAAACTAAGGAACTATGTTCCAAATCTCCAAAACATGGTGGTAGTCCCACCAAGCCTCCTTGATAGTGATGCATCAAATATGTGTCCATCAAGTCCATACATCCACTACCAATGCACCATCCCTCTCACGTCGTGTGAGAGCCCGCACCTACATCACAAACAAAAGGTGAGGATTTTGGTACCCATTTTCTTTTGGGTCCTTGGGGGTTAGCTTTGTAAGGAACCCAAACATTTTTCTTATTAGCAAAATTTAAAACATTTATCTTATCATAACAAAATTTTGCTAAATGGCCTTTGCGGTCACAATGTGTACATTTGTACACTTTAGGATGCATATGTGTGTGAGTGTGATCATGACGTGTAACATAAGCATATGCATGATGTGGATGATGTGCATGAACATGTGGAGTTTATTTCTTTGAAAACAAGGACTCCAATCTATAATGATTAAATGCACATGTGCTCAAAGTTGAGCTTAAACAATTTATTTTATTTTTCAAAAATTTCATCTCATTAGTAGTGGCATGTAAAGCATGATGAGAATGAGAATCATTTTTCTTATTCTTTTTAGAAACATTTTCTTTTCTTTTTCAACCATTTTTCTTTTTAAAGATGTGTTTTCATGCAAAGCAACTTCTTTTTGTTTTCCCACCAAAATAATTTTATTTTTCAAATTAGTGTTTCCTTCACAAAGATCATTTAATTTAGGCATCAAGGAAACATTTTCATTTTTCAAATTTTCATTCTTTTTCAAAACATGCAATTTTATTTTTAAAAGACTCATTTTCTTTTAAAACATTTTCAAATTTATTTTATAAAGAATCTTTTTCATTTAATATGCAATCAAATTTCTTTTTCAAATTTTTATTATCTTTTCTAATCATGTCATATTTTTCAAGTAGTTGACAAAATGAAGTAAGCTCATCATATGACATGTCATTATCTTCATCTACCTCGGATTCGGTAGTTACCGCAAGGGGGTTATCCCCTTGGATCATATAGCACACGTTGGAAGCGTCACTTTCAACATCCGAGTCGCTCCCCTCATAGTATTGTTCATTTTCGCCAAGGGAGATGGTGTTCCATGCTACAAAAGCCGAATCAATATTAACAACCCTAGATAAATAAACATCATTTAGGGTAGACTTTAAAGCATGTAGGGCTTTTGCATTAGCCTCATTATTTTTGCCATTTAAACAACATGAATCTTTAGTAGTGGCAAAATAAACATGAATGCCTAGGGCCTTGAGGTATAAAGACATCTTAACCTTCCAAATTTGGATGTTAAGGATGTCAAAGGTGGGAGGTGTCATGAAGTCCATAGTGTGTGTACAAATATTGTGATTAGTCTAAAAATGAGGATCTTTAACTCTAGGTTGTAATACCCAAATCAAGAGCACTTAGCTCTGATACCAATTGAAAATCACCTAGGGGGTGAATAGGTGATGGCTAATCTAATGGTTACTAAATGCGGAATTAAAAACTATTATGATGCAAACTAAACTTCTTAAACTAAACACCACGTATAACACAAGAGTGTAGCCGAATTTCACGTGAAGGGCTCTGGACTAACTCCTCAAGATTCCTCCAAATAAGAGTTGAGTTGCCGCGTTGGCTCTCTTGGTTGAATACAAGTGTTAGCAAACAAACCCCAAACATATAACAATTAAGAGCACAAGTGTATATCAAGCATATAAAGATAAACACAATATGAGCATGCAAGATATAAAGACAAAAAGATAGAGAGAGCAATCGCAAACACGAGGGATTTGTTTCGAGGTTCGAGCACACTTGTTCTACATCCCCGCCTTCAACACTATGAAGGATTTCCATTAAAATCGATCCCACCGGATCACTTGGTGCCGCAACATCTACAAGCTCTTGGACTCCCTAGTCCCATACATACCGCAAGCCCACTAGCTTGCCGAGGCCACACCTCAAACTCCACACTCGAACTCGAAACAACGCGAGCACACTTGTCCGCCTCTTTAAAGCAAAGATGGAACTTTGGTGATCACAACTGTTTGATCACCTAAAATCCTCTCACAACAAATCCCTATGGGTAGATATAGCAATGGATGGCTCAAGTGTTGTGTGAGAAAACAAGGATGAGAGTGGTGGAGAAAAACTCAAGAAAATCACTTTTAAACACTCTTGATAAAACTCCCCTTTTGATTGGAAATATTTGCTCTCAAATAAGTGGAGAAAATCTCTTGAAAGAGTAGGAAAAATTGGCCCAAAAACTCTCCTAAAATCTTGTAGAAAATAGCCCCCAAATGCTCCAATTTATAGGGTTAGAAAAACTAGCAGTTGGGAGCCAGAATGAGCTGTCGGTCGACCGCCCAGTTGACCACCAACGGTCAGATTTCTGACCGTTGGGGCTTCGGTCGACTGGCCGTTCGACCGAGGCCTGGAACAGAGAGCAGAGCTCTCTGCCGATCGATCGGCCCGGTCGACCGGGGCATTTCCAGGGAGCAGAAGCTCTCTGGCGGTCGACCGGGTCGGTCGACCGGCCCTCCAATATACACTGGCGTGCACGTCTGTGCACGTCGGTCGACCGGCCCGGTCGACCGACTTCTAAGCGCGGTTGACCGCCCGGTCGACCGGCCGAAGCCAGACAGGGTTTTTCTGGGATTAAAAATTTCATCGCTTTGGCTTAAATAAAATCCCATAAAATCATGAAAAATCTACAAAAATAGTTTTAACACTTTACTTTAATAAACAAACATGCTTGAGCAAAATCAAGACATGTTACAAATAATTTGGACTATTTTTGTAACTTGAAAATTTTGGCTCAAAACAAAAATTGTATTTTTTCAAAATTGGTTTTTCCAAAAATTGTTTTTCCAAAACTTCACCAAATACAAAACAAGATATTTAAAATCTTTTAAAGCATAGTGTATGGATATGATCCACTACACATGCTTGGTGAAATATCTATGTTTTTGACATTAAGATCTAAATATGGTTTTGGTTAAAACATAATACTTGGATACCAAAAACCAAACCAATATTTTTCCAAAATGAAAAGTCTTTTCGAAAATGAAAATTCTTTTATGAGAACTCATCTAAATCAAGAGTGTGTGTGCATATGGTATACTTGAGCAATCCACCAACTATTCTATCCTTTACATTTTAACTAAAAACAAAATCTTATAAAAACAAACATGGACACAAGTCTTGATCTTGAAGTCTTCACTTGAAGTCTTCTCATCTTCTTGACTTGGTCCAAACACGATCCAACGAGCTCGACTCCTCTTGAGTACTTGATATAGTCTTGATACATAGACTCGTGAATCAAACCGTGCTAGCTCTAAAACTTGACTTTAAATCCTTTGTTGAAGCTACACACCTACTAAGATCTTGATCATGAATCTATCATTAATTAAACACAAGATCATTAGTACTATAACTACACAAGTTGATCATTATCAAAACTAGAGTGATGGGCCTTTGGGCCAACAAAAGAAAGAAGATGAAAAACACCTACAAAAACCTGAAAGAAGAAGAAGAAGAAATAAAAGCAAGGAACTTAAAGGGGCCCAATCACTAGGATGGATCCTTCTCTAGTTCCTCTAGGTCCCTAGGAGTTCCCTTGATGGAGAATGATTTGATCATAACTGTTTGAATAATCAGCTGTTCAATTTCGTCATATATCTATCACTACTGTCATGCTCGAAGCGATAATGATTTCTCAAAAGGTCACTTATCATGAAATTGCTTTCCCTCAAGCATGCTTAACTATAGAGTTCTTTCATGATTTCTTCCTAAAAAGTGGATACCATATGTTCTAGAGGTGACGCCTACAAATTTAAGAGGTGACCCCAGTCACACCTCTGTGTGTGATACCTTGCTTCATATAGCATCTACATCAAATGTGATACTTAGTTCAGCACACTTTTGACTTCTGTAAACTCTTAATATCATTTATCACGCTCTGAGCGAAAATGACTTTTGAGAGGATCACCTATTTAGAAATTGCTCTCATTGAGCACAGTAAACTGTAGACTTTGTTTTCATGTTTCCTCTCTCAAAGATGCTATCTATGATTAATTTTTGAGTCCATTGGAACTATTTTATCTGAGAGGGTGTGACAACTATGCCAAAAACTATCATGAAACTGAGGAAAGAGTGATTCAGTGACTACAGTAGAAGGGTCATCTCAATAATTAATTAATACACTAAAAATGAAGATAAAAGATTACCAGAGTCCATGCAGTTCATCCATGAACAAACCCATACTTCTTTATGGCCTCTCAATCTGGAAACTTGCAGGTACTTGCTACCAAGCATAAGCTACCAACAAATGAGATTTCTATAGTCATTAAGTATGAAGTGTGCTTCTGTACCTGAAAAGGACATACAAGATGTATAAGGAGAAGAACAACCTCAGTGACAAAGTAAAATTAGTCTGTGATCACAGGCTTTTCTTCTCAAGCTAAAGAACTCCAGAAATCCTGACCTGAGAAGCCCATTGACATAAAGAAGATGCCAAACCAGAGAGCACATCTTTTGGATATCTATTCATATACCAATGCATCTTCAAACACTCAAATTACTTGACAATTATCAATTTTCTTATACCCTCTTTAATCAGCCGCCGAACATTGAAATATTTGTCTTAAATCCGCAGAATATCTCAGCACCCTAGTGATCTCTTGAATATACTGGGTTACTTGTTTTTGTGAAACTATTTTGGCATATATGTGTGTACGTGTACGTGTGCTTGCATGGGTGCATGTAGCCAGTTTCCCTGTGAAGGCTACATGTAAAGCAATGTGCATGGCTTAAAATCTCAGACGTGTGCTTTTGCATGGGTGCATGTAGCCAGTTTCCCTATGAAGGCCACATGTAAAGCAGTGTGCATGGCTTAAAATCTCAGAGTTGGACTCGCCCAATGGTTTTTAGTATCAATATTGTCCATATCGGCCATCAATAAAAGTCATGTCGGCTATGATATCAGTTGATATTATAATAGGATTATTACCGTATCGGTTACCTTAAAATCCGACATGATATTGCTAATATATATTAATCGTCCAATATTTAAAACCATGATTGTGGGTGTGCATAGCTAATTTCCCCATGAAGGCCACATGTAAAGCTGCATTTAATGTGGCCCATTTATTTTTTCAGTAGCGATTTTAAACCAATATACTAGATCTAACGTCTAATGATGACTCTCTATTCCTTACTAAAATTACAAAATCTAATGGGAATGCAATGATCTCATTAAGGCTATTTTCCAAAAATAGTGTGGAGAATTTTTTCATATAAGAATCTATATTTGCACTTTTGCAAGCATAGGATGATAACGCCTCTGGCACCTGCTCACCATCATAACAGATAGATATTTAATTGGCGGTTTAACATCAGAAATTACACCCCTCTAAATAACATTCACCAGAAAACCTCGTACACACGTTCAGAAAACTATATATCCTTGACTCATGACTAAATAAGATGAATTTTTAACCACTAGTAGCAGAATATTAATGAATCATCATGTTAATAACCTCATTTTTCATTTTCTTACGTTGGATTATCCACAAAAATTATCTATCTTTTTAAAATAATAAATAACTATTAACAGATAAGTATTGATTTATACGTATACCTTCTAACCATTTTTCACCCAATTATAGTATCATGTTCTTAACATCTCTTAATTTTTTAAATAGTCATCTCACAGCTAATAATAAACAAAACTTCTGAGGTAAGAACAACTAATATAAGTGTCATTAATTAGGGCAATGATAAGTGGATAATGAGTACAGTCCAGTATATCATGTTGTTTTCATGACTGGCTAAATTTCTATTATATGTAAAAAGACTTCTGTGTTTCGTTGAATATAATACTTGTGCTGTAACTCTAATCATCAATGCTCTGTAATTTTGATATAACGACCTCTAAGCTGTATATACAACTGATAACTTTTCTTTTTTTTTTTTTTAAATTTTCTAAATTTACCAAGAAAGAAACTAAAGGTTTACGCAAAGTCTCAGTTCATGTGAGAAGGTATGTAGGAGTACTTATAATTTAAATGAATATAAAGATGAAATAATTAAATAATATTTATTGTCATGTAATGAAATTTGATTTAAATAATTGATCTTAAAGGTACTAAATACTGAAGTCTAATTTTGTATAGCATTTGGGAACATGTCATTACAGATAATTGCGAATAAAATGATGTTATCTATTTCATCATTTATGTCTTTTCTTTTTTCAATTTACTTTTTCTCTTAGTCCCTTTATCACTTTAGTTTCCCTTTGATTTTCTCTAAAATTAAACATCTTATTAGAATTTTTCTAAGTTTGCAGCTAAATGTGGATTTAATTCTGAAACTGAAGTGGAAGACATATAGGATGCTTATAACTATAGTAATGTATTAAGTATAATTATCTCAATAATTATTACTTTAAAAAAGTATAAGCATGCTTATTTTAGTTTCTCCTTTTTTTTGGTTAGATATGCACCTCCAGTGCATTTAGCACCTCACCACGAATTTTTTAGGTATGTATTTCTTTCTAAACCTATTTACGTTCCTTTCTTGTAGTATATATAATGCAGTGTCGATCATTTTCAATGTATATTACTATAGTGCTCGTCAGTGTTGGAAGAACTTACAAATTTCACAGGTTGCAATTCAGGCATTATCATGTGCGATGACTACAACACTCCCCCTGATAGGTAGACTGTTTCTGATTTCTCTAATAATTATTTTCTACAAAATAATTAATTATTTAATAAGAACCAATATATACTTGTTTCTTTTCTATTAAATAATTTTTTAACGTGTGTAGATTTTAAGTGTATAATAATAATGATCTCTAAAATAATTTTGAGATCAGGACAGAAGTGCAATTACAATTCTTTAGTGGACTGATTTGTAATTTGTGGAATTAAGAATTCTAGTCGGGTTAAATTAGGATTTCCTGATTTTATTAGAACTCGGATCCTCATTTGATTCCTAGTGGTCCCTATCCTAGCCCTATATAAATCCTCCTATGGCTCTTGGAGGGATATAAATAACGAAAGGAGAAAAACTTTAGTTTTCTTAAAAGTGACAAAAAAAAGAGTTGAAAGAGAGATCGAAAGATCGGAGCCCACCCTCCATCCGATTTTGTGTTTTGAGAATATAATAAAAGAGGAGAAGTGTTCAAATTGGCATCCCAGTTTATATATAAAAATTGTTAACGAGATCAATCCAGAGACATCTCGAAGGTATGATCTCGATTTTCATTAAATACATATCTAGTCCAAATAATTTTTATTGTTCAGTCTGTATCCAATTAAATAGATCTAAGAAAATTTTCACACTTTCAAATCCCACTATTTGAATGGATCTCTCTTCTGTTACGCTACTCATAAGTGATGGCTTTACAAATATAGAGGGAATAATTCACAGTATGAAATTACTATAGAAGACATAAGAAAGAGTTTGCATATAGACTGTTCTGTATTCGGTGCCACGGAAGAGCTTTTAGCACACAACGTGAAAGCCACGGAGGCGGTTAGATTCTTTCCCACAGATTTACATATTCGAGAATTCATTTAAATTGCAACAAAGCATTTGGTTTCATTTCCTTTACAGAAGTATTTATCCGTCTTTTCATTCAATGTACTTACACATATGTACACATCTGATAGCAGGTTCGACTATTATCGAGGCTGGTTTCTGAAACTTTCCTATAGAAGGTAAATGGTGTTAAGGGATATTATTATGTTCAGACCGGATATATTTTGCCGACAGGAGTTAATTTTTCTAATATGGTTTCTTTTTCCTATGATTATATACACTACTGACTTTACATCATTTTGCCTTTATAGGAGCCTTATGACTTTTTTAGACCCACACATACTTACGATGGGGTATAAAATGTACTTTGAGATGAATATACTTTCAAATATTTATTTTATTTTAATTGTTTTTTAATTTTAAGTTAATGTTTTTAATTTATTTTCATATCTACCATGATATAAAAGAAGATTGTATTACGATGTTTCATATTGAAACACTGGATTTTGATAACCATATTAAGGTAAATAATATATTTTCTTATTCCTAACATATTTTAATGATTATGTGAATTTACTTAAACACGTCGTTAAAGTATTTTGAAGTGAAGCCGGCTAGTGAAGCAGGCTGAAATGCTATCTTTCTACTTCGGCCTAAGACATTTTATTACCGCATCAACCACTTTTTAAAATATTACGTGACAGCCTCTTTCTGGTGGCACAGTACGAAAAGATAAGCTGTCACCAAACTAAATTCTACGATAAGATAATGATCCGAGTGACGAATACCTCTCCCGGTAAAAGTGAGACCACGTCCTTTCAATCAACATGCGGGTCTTCAGTAATCACAACCCAATAAGTCAAAACATGTTAATTGGAAGACCCGCATGTTGATTGGAAGAACACGGTCTGGCTGGTACTGGGAGAGACATTCATCACTCAGATCATCATCATATCATATATCTTAGCTTGATGACGTCAGATCATCTTATCATACTGTGCCATCAGAAAAAGAGATTGTGCTACGCAATATTGAAAAGTGTGATTAATGCAGCAATAAAGCGTTTTAGGTCGAAGTAGAGAAATGACAAATTAGCCTGCTTCACTAAGCGGCTTCACTTCAAAATACTTTAACAAATTATTTAAATAAATTCACATAATTATTAAATTATATTATAAGAAAAAGAAAAAATATACTGTTTACCATAATATAGTTATCAAACTCTAGTGTTTCAAAACAAAACTCTGTAATACAACTTTCTTTTATATCAGGGTAGAAAGGAAAACAAATAAAAAATTAACTTAAATTAAAAAACAATTATAAAAAAAAAAGTTTCAAAAAATACCTTCATCTTAAGTACATTGTATACCCCATCGTAAGCATATATTGGTTTTAAAAAGTTATAAGACTCTTATTTGCTTATAAAAGTAACATGATATAAAGTTAGTAAAATATATAATTATAAGAAAAAATCATATTAAAAAATTACCTTATGTAGGAAAAATATATCTGGAATGAACATAATAATATCAATCGACACCATTTTCCTTATATAAGAGAAGTTTTAGAAACCAAACTCGACAATAGTCGAATCTGTTATCAGATGTGTAGTTCATGCAATCTACTTCAAAACCCTAATCCACCAATCAGAACTAGCACATAACGGATAAGCATATATTTGAATTATCAAGGATCTAGAGTAAAAGGCAGTAGTTTCAATTTGTATAATCTATTTCAAAACTCAAATTCAGCAATCAGAACAAGCACTTGGGAACCAATATCCCAACTTCCACTACAACTCAACATACGCCCTAGGTTTCGGTATCGTCAAACAGAATTCATCGACAAGAGAAAGCAATACCCAAACTCTACTAGAGCTCAACCAACAACCTAATTATTATATTATCATTCATCGATTAAGGGCCAAACACAGCAAAATTACCCCAAATTCAGTAAAAAAAAAATAACAACAAAAACCTTAGATCTGCAACTGACTTACCTTATTGTGCATCAGAATAGCACATCCAGGTTCCAGCTGATCTTTATAGACAACGAGAAGATGTTGACATCATACTCCGGCCCCACCGACGGCGAGACGATCACGTGGTTCTAATCGATGAGCTCCTCCAGAGTCCTCGCGCTCATTGGCGACCCACTCAGGTTGTCGACCTTCGATCGGTCCTCCTCGGTCTTCGATTCGATGTGAATTAGGGAAGTAATTTTATGAGGAGGAAGGAGGCGAGAGAGGGAGAGGCGGAGAGCAAGAGAGAGGGAAGCGAAAAAAGAGAAGATGGCCAACTTTTCTATAGGAGTCTGGGGAAAACATTCTATCATTTCCCTCATATCGGTTTTGATACTAAGAGCCTGTTTGGTTAAGTGTTAAAGTGAGAACATGGTCTGATATAAGCTTTCAGGAGAGCGTATCTGGTTTTCACATGATTCTTAGGATAGATATCAAGATTTAAGGGATATATTGGGTATGTAGGCTACCAAATATTTTTCTTTTAATAAATTTTGAACATGGTCTGTGTCTAGACCTGTTTTTGATCAACACGGGTGATATGCATCTCGACACAGTGTTGGAACGCATATCCACTTTTTTTTCGAGACACAATGCATGGAATTTAGCATGTCTGACCAGTGTTAGACTTGAACAGAAAGTGGATATGCGTTCTGACACTGTGTCGAGACGCATATCACCAGTGTTGATCAAAAACAAGTCTAGACACAGACCATGTTCAAAATTTATTAAAAGTTCAATATTTGGTAGCCTACATACCCAATATATCCCTTAAATCTCGATATCTATCCTAAGAGTCATATGAAAACTAGATACGCTCTCCTGAAAGCTTATATCAGACCATGTTCTCACTTTAACACTTAACCAAACAGGCTCTTAGTATCAAAACCGATATGAGGAAATGATAGAATGTTTTCCCGTGACTCCTATAGAAAAGTTGGCCATCTTCTCTTTTTTCGCTTCCCTCTCTCTAGCTCTCCGCGTCTCCCTCTCTCGCCTCCTTACTCCTCCTCATAAAAGTACTTCCCTAATTCACATTCGAATCGAAGACCGAGGAGGACCGATCGAAGGTCGATGACCTGAGTGGGTCGCCAATGAGCGCGGGGACTCTGGAGGAGCTCATCGATGAGAACCACGTGATCGTCTCGCCGTCGGTGGGGCCGAAGTATGATGTCAGCATCTTCTCGTTTGTTTATAAAGATCAGCTGGAGCCTGGATGCGCTATTCTGATGCACAATAAGGTGAGTCAGTTGTAGATCTAGGGTTTTTGTTTTTTTTTACTTGATTTGGGGTAATTTTGCTGTGTTTGGCCCTTAATCTATGAATGATAATACAATAATTAGGTTGTTGGTTGAGCTGTAGTGGAGTTTGGGTATTGCTTTCTCTTTTCGATGAATTCTGTTTGACGATACGAAAACTAGGGCGTATGTTAAGTTGTAGTGGAAGTTGGGATATTGGTTTCCCAGGTGCTTGTTCTGATTGCTGAATTTGAGTTTTGAAATAAAGTGTACAAATTAAAACTACTGCCTTTTTCTATAGATCCTTGATAATTCAAATATATGCTTATCAGTTGTGTGCTAGTTCTGATTGGTGGATTAGGGTTTTGAAGTACATTGCATGAACTACACATCTGATAACAGATTCGACTATTGTCGAGTTTGGTTTCTAAAACTTCTCTTGTATAAGGAAAATGGTGTCGATGAATATTATTATGTTCATTCCAGATATATTTTTCCTACATAAGGTAATTTTTTTAATATGATTTTTTCTTATAATTATATATTTTACTGACTTTATATCATGTTACTTTTATAAGCAAATAAGAGCCTTATAACTTTCTTAAACCAATATATGCTTATGATGGGGTATACAATGTACTTAAGATGAAGGTATTTTTTGAAACTTTTTTTTATTATGATTGTTTTTTTAATTTAAGTTAATTTTTTTATTTGTTTTCCTTTCTACCCTGATATAAAAGAAAGTTGTATTACATATATGCCAAAATAGTTTCACAAAAACAAGTAACTTAGTATATTCAAGAGATCATTAGGGTGCTGAGACATTCTGCGGATTTAAGACAAATAATTCAATGTTCGGCGGCTGATTAAAGTGGGTATAAGAAAATTGATAATTGTCAAGTAATTTGAGTGTTTGAAGATGCATTGGTATATGAATAGATATCCAAAAGATGTATATGCATTCTGGCTCTCTCATCTGAGACCAAGGTGCAATATATCCACTAACAAGTATTTCTTGTGGGCTGAAGGAGTTTTATTTCGCACAATCCAAACTACTCTAGCAAGTGGTGGTATCACATAGTATTGTTAAAAAAAAAGGTGATTGATGCGGCAATGAAGTGTCTTAGATCAAAGCAGAGAAGGGACATTTCAGCCTGCTTCACTAACTTGCTTCACTTCACCATACCTCAATGAAGTGTATAAGTAAATTAATATAATTATTATAGTATTTTATAGGAAAAAGAAAGAATATAATATTTACCTTAATATAGTCATCAAATACCAGTGTTTTAAGACGAAACGCCCTAATACAACCTTCTTTTATACCAAGCTAGAAAGGAAAACAAATAAAAAAAATTTATCTTAAAGTTAAAATAATAATAATAATAAAACAAAAATTTGAAAGTAACTTCATTTCTGAGTACATTGTACATTGTATACCCCATCGTAAGCATGTGGGTCTAAGAAAGACATAAGGCTCTTATCTGCCTACGAAGGCAACATGACATAAAGTCAGTAGAGTATATAACCATAGGCTCTCATCTGCCTAAATTGCATCTACTCTCCTGCAACAAAGTGCCATAGCCAATTCATTGGATTTTGATTTTCATGTTCTGATCTAGAAATTCCGGACACCATCTTAATGCTTGTCCTTAGAAAGACCAACTTAAATAATCCTTCGAAGCCCAGTGCATCAAATTAGTTGTTGAGAAACTGAGCATATATAGCTGATACACGACTGTACTAACTGGTATACAAGGGTTCAGTCAGAATCAGCATGAGTTATCCTGACCAAGCAGCAGTAGTAAATATGTCCAGAGATGAAAGTCTGTCAGTTAACAATTTGATTAAGCCCATGTATCAGTTTGACTTTCTAAAATACAGCTGTACAGCTATAATCCAGCAGTTTATTACTACTATTCTGTTTGAGTAATTTTACATCTACTGCAATTTTTTGTCCAAGTACACACACCATTTCTATGATTCTTCGTTTTTTCCCATAATGAATTTATACACCTGTATTGTTGATCAGCCTAGATGTCCTACTGATCCATTTCGTTTCTTGTAAACAAATTATATAATCATTATGTCTACAAATTCTATCTCATTTTCTGAAGGTATTTCTATTTTTCAAGTAACTAACCCGATAATACTGTCGTGTTACAAACTTTAAACCCCCACCCCTTTTCTCCTTAATCTAGTAGCTTATCTTTATTTAGATGTTGAACCTTTGGTGCACCCTTACGTCATTGACAACAGGGGTTGCTTTGTTGCAACATGTCTTTTTGGGGTTGCCCTAGCAAACTACCCTTGATCATATAAGATCGCATCCTTTGGGGGATGTAACTATATATAAGACATCCCTCAATGGAGGCATCCGCAACGTGTATTCTCTTGGTACCATTCTAAGTCTAGCTTTTTCAGGCATTGAAAAGAATTGGAAAATTTTGACAAATTCTGTGTTCTTTTCTCTTCTTTTCTTTTCACAACTTACCCAAAGAGATACTCACATATATGCTTGTGAATCCCAAAATGGTTGCACTCTCTAGACGACAATTTGATGTAAAGAAAATGAAAATTTTGACAAAATTCTCTGTGCAAACAGGAGGCATAAGCAATCTGGAAAACTAGTTGGGGCCGTTTTCTTACTAGTAATTTCTGCCATTCTTTTAAGTATTGGAGAGGGCTCTGGTAAGGGTTCCAGCGGCAGTAACCCTGATCTAGTTCTATTTTATGGTATCATTCCCGTTTTAGTTGCTTCTGTGCTCTCTGGTTTGGCATTTTCTTTATGTCATTGGGCTTCTCAGGTCAGGATTTCTGGAGTTCTTTAGCTTGAGAAGAAGAGCCTGTGATCACAGGCTAATTTTACTTTGTCACTGAGGTTGTTCTTCTCCTTATACATCTTGTATGTCCTTTTCAGGTAAAGAAGCACACTTCATACTTAATGACTATAGAAATCTCATTTGTTGGTAGCTTATGCTTCGTAGCAAGTACCTGCAAGTTTCCAGATTGAGAGGCCATAAAGAAGTATGGGTTTTTTTCATGGATGGACTGCATGGACTCTGGTGATTCTTTTATCTTCATTTTTAGTGTATTAATTAATTATTGAGATGACCCTTCTACTGTAGTCACTGAATCACTCTTTCCTCAGTTTCATGATAGTTTGTTGGCATAGTTGTCACACCCTCTCAGATAAAATAGTTCCAATGGACTCAAAAATTAATCATAGATAGCATCTTTGAGAGAGGAAACATGAAAACAAAGTCTATAGTTTACTGTGCTCAATGAGAGCAATTTCTAAATAGGTGATCCTCTCAAAAGTCATTTTCGCTCAGAGCGTGATAAATGATATTAAGAGTTTACAGAAGTCAAAAGTGTGCTGAACTAAGTATCACATTTGAGGTAGATGCTATATGAAGCAAGGTATCACACACAGAGATGTGACTGGGGTCACCTCTTAAATTTGTAGGCGTCACCTCTAGAACATATGGTATTCACTTTTTAGGAAGAAATCATGAAAGAACTCTATAGTTAAGCATGCTTGAGGGAAAGCAATTTCATGATGAGTGACCTTTTGAGAAATCATTATCGCTTCGAGCATGACAATAGTGATAGATATATGACGAAATTGAACAGCTGATTATTCAAACAGTTATGATCAAATCATTCTCCATCAAGGGAACTCCTAGGGACCTAGAGGAACTAAAGAAGGATCCATCCTAGTGATTGGCCCCTTTAAGTTCCTTGCTTTTATTTCTTCTTCTTCTTCTTTCAGGTTTTTGTAGGTGTTTCTCATCTTCTTTCTTTTTCTTTTTGGTTCGAGGGATTGGCTGGATAAGGCGAGCTGGTGTGTACTCTTTCAGAACTTAGGGCTAAAAAGAATAAATGAAAAAGTAAGATGTAGCGAGGACTATCCACAATAAAAATAAATTCAAGCCATTGCATTACCTCGGGAAAATGTTTACTCTACCCTCACCTAAGGGTGTGTTTGGTTGGTTGCAAAACCTCGCAAGTCGTAAGTTGTAAAATGAGAGTTGTAAATATGTACTGTAGCATGGAAAACATATTGTGTTTTACGGTGTTTGGTTGTTAAAGTATGTGAAAATGGAAAAGTATATTGTGTTTTACGGTGTTTGGTTGGTGAAGTGAAATTGTAATTGTAAAAGTATATTGCGTTTTAGGGTGTTTGGTTGGTAAAGTGAAATTGTAATTGGGAAAGTCTATCTCTTTTTACGGTGTTTGGTTGGTTGCAAACATGAAAGTGGAAAAACTGACCACAAATACTGTAGCAGTGATTTTGCTATGTTAAATACGATTAAATAAATTATAATTTAATTAAAAAAATTCTAATAAATACTTTGATTTCTAAATTTTTCAAACTGCATTTTTTATTTCTAACATTACTATTTATAAAGAAGTACTTTATTATATATATATAAGATGAAAATATTAACCGGATTAAAAATTATTATATTTCAAAAAGATTCTATAAATATTAATTACAGTTAAATAAAACTATTAAAACACTAATATTGAAAAAAAAAAATTTATTAAAAGTTAAAAATATAATCGGGAATGTGACCACGAAATATTAATTATGTTGGTAGGACAGTGAATTAATATTTTCCCAATTAATATGAACAAAACAAATACCACTAATTGAAAATAAATCAAAGTCAAAAGACGATTTGCAGCCTTTTTTCAACATACTGATAATGAATTTCGCTACTCATACAAACCAATAATCATTCCCACGACACGCCAATACAGGAATAATGCTAGGAAACTAATCCCCACAAGTAAATGATAGCATTTTGTAACAAAGAAATATACGATAGAATTTCAAAACAATATAATAACAATCTTTACTGTAATGTGCATGTATACATTAGAAGTTGTAAACAAATACAAGATGAACCCTTCATCATGGTCCTTTAATGATACATCAGTTGTAGTTCAATACATAAACAATAACTCAAGAAATAAACATTAAAGACAATAAATATTTACCCTCCCCACATGGACATCAAATATAAACAATCTCTGGTACATATATATCAAGGAAATAAAATGAGACACAGTTCTTCGCATCCTCGTGATGTCCTAGATGATCATGACACACAACAAAAACATCTTCAACATTTCCTCTGTTCACTCGAGGCCGGGCGACTCGAACAAATTGACTTTCTGTGATGATAGACATTAATACAAATGTCAGTTCATAAAAATGTATTTGCGGAGCAGGACAAAGAAAATGTACAAACGTTGGAAGCCTAAAATGTATAATACCTGAATGGGCCGGAATGGTAAGAGCACCTTGTGCAAAGTCCACACTTCAAGAACTACCTGCAAATAACTATAATACAAAGGTAGAAAAGAAGAAACACATGTCGCCGACATGTTACTACTTACAGTGCTCTATTTGAAGCTTCTGTAAACTTACATAATTCAATTTTTTTGATATTAGGGCTCAGAACACACTGTACATGCTATAATAATAGCTCCATATAAACTTCGGATTACACGTAATGGGCTTCCAACTTGATATAGGGAACAGAGAGATGGAACCTCAAGATGATTAACATCCAGCCTGTCTCCGAGACAGGGGTTTCAATCATTTAATTTGTCCAACCTTGATATGCAAAATTAAATTCAAGGGTTCCCATTTTTTCCGTGCAAAAGTCGCATTATAATTCTACGTGTGCATCATCATAGCCCATGCAGATAGGAATATGCTTTTAAAGAAAACCATGTTAATAAAATAGATCCAGGATAATAAACCATGATAAAACAGTTTAATGAATTAGCAAATGAATATGTTCACAGTTGAAAGAATAGCAATGGCAGGCCTGGTTCCTGCATGATTAGTTTTAGGGGACAACCAAAATCCTGGAACCATCAGAACATCAGCAGCAGAAAAGGAATAAGATCAGTAACCAATTCCAACGAGCACAAGTAAAATTCAAGTTTGAACAATAACTTCCAAGAGGACCCAGATACGATAATTGGTAAAGAGGTTATCAGATGGGAATGAGGAGGCAACAGTACAGGCTTTTACAGCCTTTGTTTCAACAAATCCACCGGTCTACGAATCCCAATAACCCGGCAAGGCAAGAAAATATAAATTGTGATAAGGTAGCTGCATATGGGTGTATGTAATAAACCAAGTTATAAATCTAAATTTGACATGTTTGTTTAGCATTTTGCATCCATTTTGCAACTCACCAAAGAGATCACAACAAAGAATAGCCGGCAGGTACATTTTCCATATAAACCGGCCAACCTCACAGCCGATCTGCGCAGCAATTAGAGAAAAGAAGATTAGATCAGCAGCCAACAATTGTGGTAAACAACAATACCCAATATTTGTTCAGCAACTTTTCCATAAAGAAGCAGACATAAAAGAAATGAAGTTGGTGATCAAGAAATAGGATTAGATTACCACGGCAGTCGGTTGTTCACGAGCATTAACAGTTTCCAGTAGCGATAACTTTGCAAAAGTATTTGCATTTGTCATCCAACAACAACCAATTCCGAGAACCGAAAGCCCTCAATCCAATTGGTACTGTTGTAACTGAATTGGCAACACAAGAGGCTCAGATTTTGGAAGAGGTATTTTAAGTGGGGAGGCCTTCACAGACCTCTCATCCACACCCACTCTGGTCTTTTTTGAATGCGTAAATGGAGCCACACCAGTCGTGTACCATACTTTGACGGCTGCAATCCATTAAGCACTCCACTTGTCACTGCATCCTGTCGTTAAGGCTCCAACCTCTTCAAATCATCATTGCCTTTGAAACTTTTTATATGCCTACATGAACAAAATAATGTCAGCCGGATAACATAGACAAAAGAAATAAATACTGATAAGCATAAACAAACCAAACGGGTGCTGTCCCAAATAAAACAGTATCACAATGTAGAAGGCCTACAGCCATCCACGCATTATCAAGAAATGTAGCATGAAATTAATAGAGTGTACTGATTGCCTACGGCAATCGATAAACCAACGTATCAATAATATCAATGTTTATGGTAGGGATGCAAATAAGGGGGAGGTATAGAAGACTTCAGCGGCCAACGGAAGAAGGACGATCACGAGCCCCGACTTTGAAGTCAGTCAAGGTTGTTCTTCCTCGTGAATCGGTATAACCACGCTGCCTTCTCCGCGTCAGTCCGCCTGCTGAGGAAGCCAGCACCGATGTCGGGGTTCTTCACAAAATAATCATAAGCAGCAGATACTTCATCTTCATTGAAGACGTAGTACTGATAATCTGTCCCCACCATTGAACGCAGCTGTTCGTAGCATTGCGCAACCACCCTTTTATCTTCTTCCCGCTTATCGTAGATGGTATGCGCAAATTTTTTAAACGAATCTGCGAACGATCCCATGATCTCCAGCTCAACGTCCTTCCTCTTGCCTTTACTTGAGGAGCGTTGAGACACAGACATGCTTGCTGGGAGATCTGAGGAAGGAGTAGCCTCAGGTGGGGATGCAGTGTTGAAAGAACCCCCTCTAATGTCGGTCTGCGTTGGACATGTAAATGAAGGTCCATCATCCATTGCAAACCTTCCCTTGGCCCTATCACCACCAAATAGGATGTACAGCTCATCATAATGTTCAATGGGCTGGTTGAGATACGGCTTGTCTTTTTGGTGAACCTGTAGTGATTATGATATTTATATTAGAGGATGGTTAAAAATTAAATATATGATGAAGATGTATAAATGAAAGTTATTTATCTTATTACCTTTATATATTCTATATACACGACGTCTGGCATCTCAATTGTGCGGATCTCTGGCTTCCACACAACGCAACCGCTAAGAGTCTTTAAAGTACAAATCCGACTCCACTTGGTCTTCCAAGTGCGCAGTTGATTGTAAACGTGTTTCTCAGTTACCGCCATACCGAACTTCTGAATTTCGTTAGCGGCTATTTGGTTCAAGTCCCCTGTAACTCCATCCCGAACCATCCCTGCCATAAAATGAAGGAGGAAAATACTAGCTGGCTCTGTCCAGCGTTGGTTTCTACCGCCTGTTTTTCGCTTCTTCTTACCAGCCATAGAAGGGGCTGCATCGTTGTAATTTGGGTACTTATTTTCAGACATTTTCTGCAAGGATTAATGTCAGACAACAAAAAATAAAATAGAGCATACATTCATAGATTATGTTAACATGAAATAAGGCAAGCCAAAATGCATGATTACTAGAATAACATTAGGACATTAATTTTTAGTTGGCATCATATTAGCATCGTTAACATAGCACAGCCATAGTTGTTTATTAATAATAAATTCAATTTTGGGTGTCAGCCCACATGCGCTGGGCAATTTCTTCTCTCATCTGAACCCAAACATTGGCCTCTTCTCGAAGCTGTCTGCGGGTCCTTCCCCCTTCGGCTAGATTCTGTGCAGTCCACTCTTCCTCGGATTGGATGAAATCATCTTCACCGTGAGACAATATAAAATTGTGGAGGATGCAACAAGCAATCACAATCTCGACTTGTGTGCGATATGGAAAGAATGGACGAGACGTTAAAATCTTAAATCTTCCCTTTAGAGCACCGAAAGCCCTCTCCACCGATGTACGTAGAGAGGAATGACGATAGTTGAATAACTCCTTGTAATTGTTAGGTAACATGTCTCTGTAATCACTCAAATGATACCTAACTGAGCGAAATGGAGCTAGGAAATCTGGCCTGATATTGTAACCAGCGTCGCATATGTAATATTTACCTATAGTCGAAAAATTTGAAAGGACTGAGTTTTGTTCAGTACACAAAAGGAACATAATGAACTTTGTGAGAATGACGTAAAAGGCTTGTAAATACCTTCGGGGACACGCAATCCGTGTGGTCTTTCAAGAGCATCTCGCAGCACAGTTAGATCATGTGCTGATCCTTCCCAACCCGCTAAGACATGTGAATTTCAAATCAAAGTCAACAGCTGCTAGGACATTTTGAGTTGGATACCCTTTTCTTCCGTAGAATGGTCTAACTTCAGCAGCTGGTAAAGTAGCGTGGATATGTGTCCCATCAATTGCTCCGACACAATCCTATTGACGTTAAATTAACATTGGTTAGACAGTCAAGTGATCATTAAGTCAATTTATTTAAACATGATTTGATAAATATTAATTTACCTTGAAGTAAGCATTGTATCTATTGTCGTTGGCAATCTTGTCATGGACCAGTGTACTAGGACCACAAATGTAATCCCTTCTGAGTTCTCCAATTGCCCAAAGAGTCTGCTGAAAATAACGACTTATTGTCTCTCCAGAACGTATGAAGTTCCCTCCAATCACTCTATTACGGACATTATGTCCTAGAGTGTGTAGGAACATTGCTAGTTGCTCTTCCACAGTGACGTATGCAGAATCATGTAGGAGCCCTCGAACCCTAAGTATGGAACAGAGGTCGAAGAAAACATCCCTATTCATCCTGAACATATTGTGACACATTGTATCACTGGACTCTAAAACTCGTGACAGGTACAGTCGTCTCTCTTGGTTCCTGTTGTTCCTCGGGATAGGTTGCATGATTTCTTCCCGACCAGTCATCCACTTAAGCACCATGAAGGCCGTTGTACAAATTATTAGCAAGCCTAATTCCTCATCCTCAAGATCCAACCCAAATTGGACAAACCTATCCATGCTAAACATATATGGGAAACAAGGTACATATTACTGGAAACGATATTTTTGGGCTGTAAATGATGGTTAAGTATTGTATGGTTTCTTATGAATTAATTACAAATTATCATGTATGAGTTAAAACGTAAGAAACAAATATGCCAGTAGAGTTTTAGAAACTGCAATTTCCATATATTACTAGGACAAAAGGGTGCAGAGTCAAGCAGTAAAGCAGACATGATATTTTTTTTATTTTCCAACGATTATAGCAAGCATGTCCCTAGCAAATCTTAGAAACAATCTTGAAAAAGTTACAGCATGTGCATATAACATCAATCTAACACATTATCCCGTACACATCAAGAGGTCCATAATTTCTTGTAGCATTAAGGAAAAAAACTAATGTTACAGAGAGAAAATTAACTGTCTGCATTGTTTTAGCAATATTGGATGATGTTGAAACTGATAACAAACACTTTGTGAATATTGAGAAATTAAGGAGCATATAAAGGTGAAGTTAACAGATACGTATTAACAGTGAATAAAAGGCGCATTACACAAAATTAGGCAAGTAATAGGAACTTCAACAGGTGCAAATTTCATCAACAATCTATGCCTTAGAACCTCCACCAAAACTACATACAGAGGGCAACAATAAATGAGTATTACTTAACAGTTAACCTAAACAAATTGCATTCAGTTGATCAGTAACATAAAAAAATTGCATTCAGGAAATTTAGACAGTCAAGTGAATAATACCACACCATGGCGTAGCAATTACAGAACCAAAAAAGAGAAATTGCTTATCATTTGAACAATTTCAACTTACCCACACAGTGCCCGCGTTATCAGTTGATCAATTGGGTTAACAGCTTACCTCTGTAACAAATTTTTCAGACGTTGATGCCTGATCTGAGATCACTGGACTATCCCTCTTCCTCACGTTCCCACACAAGTGACAAGTTCTCTTCATTGTCTGACCTCTGCCCTATTTATGGTGCTGGAGGCAGATTTGAAGGAGAGGAACTTCAGTTAGGAGATGGGAAGATGACCTTTGGGGATAAGAAAAGACAAATCAGAAAATCGAGGAGAGCACGGGGCTGCAGACAGAACCCACAGTTCCCAGCCAACTTCTCTCTCAAAGATCAAAGAAGCAATTGGGGACTTGATGAAGATCAGTCAACCAAAGAGCAGAGGGAATCGATTCCTTGTGGAATCTCTAGGTTGCAGAAAGTTGAAGCGACCGATTCCCTCTAAAGTGAAATGGAGCGCCGGTCGTCGACGACTTCCTTTTAAGAGATGCTCGAATATCTTTTGCAGGCAACTGATTGAGATAGGCCGGAGTCACAGACAGGAGAAGAGGATCAAAAAGAAGGGGATCGAGATGCTACAGTGAAGTTGGGAGAGGATTGGGAAAAGGGAAAGAGGACGCGACGCTTCAATCAGCTTTTACTGTGGATCTCAGATCGTCGACACCGTACCATCCAGAGATGCTGGAATCTCGGTTGCAGGCGTCTGATCGAGAGACGGCGGAGCTGCAAAATGGAGAAGATGAACCCAAAAAAGGGTTTCTCGCGCTGCTACAGTATAGATGGGAGAGGGTTGGGAGAAGAGAAAGAGGAAGGGACGATTCCCACGATTTGCAGGCTTTTTTCAAAAGCCTGGAAGCATCGGGAAGGAAAAACCCGGGCAACACACGGGTTGGAAATGTGAAAACGCCCAACATTTTGCAATGGCACCAAACACTTGTAAACGTTAAAGTTGCAATTTTTTTTTGCATTTTGCAACATTTTGCAACATTTTGCATCAATCCAAACACACCCTAACTCTTACTTTCTTGAAGTCTACATTGCAACTATACTTGCATGTTTTGGACTACAATGGCCATGAGAAATCATTAGTTGACTGAGGACTTCGTTAGCTCGAGAAATAGAACCAATGAATGGCTTTGCTGAAAAACAACACATAATGTCTCTATACCGTCTCTATACCGATACATAAGATATAGGGTAAGTATAAATACATGCTCTAAAACATGTGAAGATTTCAGGTTTTATTTAAAGACTATTCGGCTAGCAGGCTGATAGAATATTGATATTTAACAGCTTGAATGAAGGTTCTTGATACATCATACTTGAGTGCACAGAATCAATATTCTCTGTTTTTCTTCAAATTGCTCGTTAAGAGTTTTAATGCAACAAAATTTATGTTTTTAAGTTTGGAGAAAGTACTAACTAATCATTAAGTTAATCTTTGTATATTCCATTGGAGAGAGCACCATAAAACTTGTTAAATCTACACAAGTAGAGATGGTCTTCATATGCTTTTGTTTTAGCAGTTAAGATTTAAGATTTTCTTGCTTGATTCTTGTTCAAAGAACAGACTGAAGAGTAATGAAATGAAAATTAATTTGTTTCAACTCACCTCCATACTAATATAAGAATTTGGCATCTCTAGTATATGTTTTTAAATAGACTCAACGAAATCTTACCCACCAACATTTGTGAAATTACCTTTTTTTTTTAAAAACAAGCAAGCACAAAAATATGTCAGAGTGGGTTTCATATCAAATTAAATAATTTCTTTTTATCAAATAGATATTTAATGCCTATTAAAATGTACGGCCACTTATGCCCGGTCGACCAACATGGACACAACACACCGACAAACCATAAGTTCTTGAAAATACAAATGACATGTGTGTCTGATACGCGTGTCCACACATCCGACACCATATGGCTTCATGATAGGAGTGTTTGTGCTACGTAGATGCACACAGTTAGTACATTTGTAACAACTTACCTTGAGGGCAACATGCACCACCAAAATAAAATTAAGTAATCGAACAACCTCATGAATATACATAGCATGTATTCTATTAGGGCAACAAAAACTTGACGAAATGAAGAAAAGGTGACCTGCTGCAAAGGTAGTCTTGTGAAATTCCTAAGATGTACATAATTACTTATTTTTAAAAGCTTGTTGTCAGTGTTGTCAGAGGCGATCGAGGCGATGCGCCTCAGGCGCGAGGCGAAGCGAGGCGCAACAATGCGCCCGGCATCGCAGGCGAGGCGCGCGGGCAGCACGAGGCGCGCGCCCGAATGCGCCTCGCATGCGCCTCGCGCGAGGCGCGAGGCGATCGCCTCTATGCACTTATTGTTTGTTGGGCGGGTCGGGTTACAACCCGCTAATTTAGCAGGTAAACCCAGCCCGCTTAAGTTAGATAAAAAGTAAAAATGAAAAAAACCAACCTTTTTACTGCAGGCGAACTCGCTCTAGGGCAGAGGGCCCCCGCATTCGTCGTCACCTTCGTCGTCGTCACCAGGTAAGCTCTCTCCCCCCTCTCTCGACCCTTTCTTGATCTCTCTCTGTCTCTCTTCTCTCTCAGAGACAGAGATCTCTCATCTCTGAGAGAGAATAGAGAGATTAAGAGAGAGAGGAAGAGGGGGGAGAAAGCTGGAGAGGAGAAAGAAATCAGGAGAGAGAGAAAGAACGAGAGAGATCTGTCTCTGATGCATTTTTAGTGTAAATTTTTCGTGAATTTTTAGTGTAAATTTTTTAATGCATTTTTAGTGTGTATTTTCAATATCTTGGAATACAAAAAAAAGAATACATTCATAATCATGCGCCTCACTGAAGTATGTGCTGAATACATCCATAATACATCAATAAAAAGAAAAGAATACATCCATACAAAAAAGAAATCCATAATACATCTATACATAGAAAAGAATACATTCATAATAAATCCATACAAAAAGAAAAAATATGCGCCTCATTGAAGTGAGGCGATCGCCTCGCCTTGCGCCTTGCGCTTCGTGTGCGTTGGATCCTTTGCGCCTCATACTGCGCCTCGCGCCTCGATAACACTGCTTGTTGTCATTTTTCTGCTGAAAGCTGCCCGGTGCAATTTGGGAGGAATCTTGATATTGTTATTGCTTTCTTTGCTCATTACCTTCATTCTCAAGTCCTCTTAAAGATGCTGCTAAAACTGGTAGAATTTAGGAAAACTGGAGAAGAAAAATGCTTGTATAATAGCATATAGTTTCCGCTAATCCCTATTACCCTTTAGATAAAGAGTATCTTCATGTCAAAGCTATTTTCAGACTACTGTGAACATTTTAGAGGAAGGCAAGGATATCCGAAAGTTTGTGGTTCCGGAGTGTTGCAATTTTTTAGGGATAAGGTTCCCTTGTGGAATGTATGACTGAAAATGTAGATATCCTGAACTTATATGAAAGAATCTATGAAATAAATAGCCATTATCATAGATCCACACCCCACCCCCCCACCCCCCAAAAAAAAAAAAGTAGTAGCTTATATAGTGTAACTCTGTTGAGTAGGCTCCCTTCGAAATAAAAATCAGAAATGTAGTTTAGATTTAAAATGCAAGGAGGTAATCTTCTCTTGCAATACTTGTAAGAGTAAGATGGCAGATGAGAATAATTGACATGGCGTAAAAACAAGAATATTAACTAGCAACAAAATTTTAGGAATATGAGAACTGCTCTTTCAAAATTTTCTCAAGTTAATAAACTACACAGAAGGGCCTATGAACCAACAAAGGAAGCAAATTTTTGTTGAATTTTATTGCATGAGATTTGTATGGCATGGACAAAACATGTTCGTTGTGAGAGATAATCTATGAAGTAGAGACGTGTACGGATACCGGAACATAACCTCCAAGTGCATGGTAATTAGGGTGTATGTTTAAAATTGAATGAAGTATGAACTCTTTACTTAGTTGAATGACAAGCAAGCCGCGTAAAATATTCGTGCGGTCAAGGCTTGCAAAATGGTCACGGGCTCCTTTAGAGTTGTTGGGAGCTCATCAGAGCCTGTGTGGCCTTGTCGAAAGTGTCGTGAGGCGTTGTCGAATAGCCATCTTACCAGATTGTTGTGAGGCTTTTTCGGATCATCACAAGGCTGATATAAGCTTTCAGGAGAGCATATCGGGTTTTCATATGACTTAGGATAGATATCAAGATTTAGGGGGTATATTGGGTTTATAGGCTACCACATATTGAACTTTTAATAAATTTTGAACGTGATCTGTGTCTAGACCTGTTTTTGACCAACACTGGTGTTGTGTCCCGACACAGTGAGGAACGCATGCCCAATTTTTGTTCGAGTCCAACACGGGTCAGCTATGGGTACGGGACCTAAAATCCAGTAGTTGTACTTCATCATAGGGGATAATATCCTGGTGAAACTGTCTTTTGGCCTAGATGAGCTAATTGTTATTGACGTATGTGTAAAATTGAATGAACTCTTGACTTAGTTGAATGACCAGCCAGTCCTGTAAAACATTCGTACAATCAAGGCTTTCAGAATGATCCCCGGGCTCCTTCAGAGTTGTTGGGGACTCATTGGAGACTTCACACTCTACGGAGAGTGTATCTGGTTACATGACTCTTCTTGGGATAGATATCGAGATATTTAAGGGATTTATTGAGGTATATCAGCTATCAAATATGGAAATTTTAATTAATTTTGAACCTGATCTGTGTGTAGACCTGTTTTCATCCAACACGGGCAACGTGCGTCCCGATGCAGTGTCAAAACGTGTATCCACCTTGTGCCCGAGTCCAAACCGGGTACATGACCTACAATCCAGCACTAGTGCTTCATTGGAGATGATATCCTGGTGAAACCATCTTTTGGCCTAGGTGATCTTATATTACCCTACCCTTCCCCCCCACCCACGCACCCACCCAACACACACACACACACACACACACACACACACACACACACACACAACTTAGATAATTACCTGAAATATAATGTAAACTATTTTAAGTCATATATTGTTGCATTTAAAAAATATATATACTTCATCAAGTTTTGGGATAACATGATTCATGAAAGTTGGATATAATAGAAATTTGATGGCATTGTGATGTTTTATGGCGTGTTCTTGTAGCTGTTAGACACTTTCAATAAATCTTTATTGTGCAAATCAGAGCAGTTATCTTCGAGTGATTATTCGCACAGAAAACCTTTAAAAATCCTTATCCCATTCCATTGGTTCTTACATTTTGAGAACTTCTTCACATTTGATATCACTCACCCTCTCTGTTGAAGTAGGGAAGTTCCTTTACCAGCTCTCTAATAACTTCTCTTTCAGTTTCTTTGATTATCTGATCACGATGAAACCCTTTTCAGATCCCGGTCATATTCAATGCGGTCGGTGGGATCCTCATCGGTCTTATCATGGCAGATGATGGAGGTGTTAGAAAGGTAAGTAAAGAAATTCATTTCTACTGAACCAAAAATCTCTTACAGACTTTTCTCGCGTGTTCTTAGCATCTTCCCTATGGCTCCTTGTAAACACTACGGGGTTTTGTCATCATTTCTGCACTACTTGTAACACCCCTGCTGCAGTTTGTCTTCGATGAGAAACCACCATCTCTGTACTGCCTTGCTGCATTGTGATTTACCAAAAGCCATCCTTAGCGAGGAAGAAGGAAGGCTGACGAATAGGCAGAACGAACGGCTGACCTAAATTCGTTATAGCATATTTTGTGAAGATAAAGAACTTCAAATGTTGCTCTTGATGTAGCTTTGTATCATGTATGACACTCTACTTAATAGAAAGAAAAGGTCCCCCTCTGCATTGGCTATGCGGTATGGTTTGTCGACACATTGTTGTGGGATTAAAGCTGGGTTTCGCTCCTGAATTGCGCATTTTGAATTCAGTTATGGGTATGTATGTCAGGTTTCGCATGTTTGATGCTGTCAGTTGTTCGTTCAACTCGATGGAGGAAAGGTCGGTGGTTACATGGACTACAATGACCTGAGCATGCATATTGTTCATGATTGAATGTGATGTTAGAAGGATCTTGCATGAGCAGATAGAAACAGACCAGTTAAGACTTAAATTCTAACTTAATAGAGAGATCTTTTTTATTTATAAATCTAATTAGATTGAGATCTAACTTTTAGGTAAGATGTGATTATTTTTGGTGCATTAATAATACAACAATTGGGTAATGATCGCATATTTAAACCTAATAATAATTTAAATATTAGAAATGCCGCATTCGATAGCTAAATTATTAATAAATTATAATTGACTTTATTTATCTGGAAATAGCTGAATCTCTCTACATTGAAATTGGAGTTTCAGTTAGGATTGATTCACAGCAAGTCAATTTTTTTGTTTGATTAAAAACGAAAACCCCATCAAATTTATACATCAACCTAATCAGGATTCTGCAGTTAATTCAAGGCACAAATGAAGGCCAAAGAAGCAACATAACAATATATTTTACAGTAAATTGGTTTTGGACTCCTCTCTTTTCAATTTATTTAGGGAAAACTTCAATTACAAATTTATTTTCGCCTCAGCCTTAATCCACATCAGCCACATGGTCCATTTTAATTTAATCTTTTATGTATAACTAACTCATATTTTTCTGTTTCTAATTTTGCCATTCCTTCGGGTCTGGCCAAATAAATTCTATTTTTATGCCGATTAATTTTTCCTTTTTCAAATCTTCTTCATCAATCATCCCTCTCCTTTGATGAATAATGAAAACTATGCAATTTTACTCATGAATGCTACCCAGGTAGTGTTGGAAACTTGGAATTAACCAAGTGAATTTTTGAGGAAATTCAAGTTGAATTTTAGACGGGACCCGCTACTAGAATCATACGGGTGATGGTTGTAATGTGTTCTCCTTCTATTAGGGATAAACATGGCATATTCACATGTTCAATTCCGTTTCTGCTCTTAGAGTACTTGGAGTTTTCAGGCGTGTTTGGGGGAAACCTTACCCACACGCGCACGTCAGCACGGGCTCTGGCCCATATCCGGGTCGCTCAGCCCAGTCTTTTTTTTGGATTGGGCTGCAAGCGGATGCGAGATCCGTTGCCCGCTTCGATTATTGAAGCTGGTACGGGCACGCGCCCCTACAAGCGGGTGGTCACTCCCTGTGCGAATGGTTGTGAATAAACCATTCCAACCAAAAGTCATATCTGGTCAGACAGAACAGTTGCATTGAACAGTTGCAACCGTTTGTTCTGTCTAAACGATTGCAACCATTCGAAATCACTATCAGAAGTTCACTATAAATATCGAAGACTTCTATCTTAAAAATAAGAACAAGTAATTCTTTTTCCTTCTTATGCTCTCTGAATACAAGCTCTAAATTTTTGTAGTGCTTTGGTTTGTTTCAACTTCTGGTCAAGTGGAAGGTACGGGCTAACTTTGATTCAACAGTACGTGATTTGTAAAGTGTTGCTTAGAATACATGAAGGAGTGTTGTATCTTGGAGACCAGCGTCCATTATCCTGTAAGCACTATATGCTTTATGCGTACCTTAAAATCTTGTTCTTATTCTATTACTTTGTCTGTTTATACTAACTTTCAGTTTTACACGAATTATTGTTAATATTTATCTTGTATAAATATGGATTGTGAAATTATTGAATTCTAATATATATTCTGTCTATTTAAACTAACGTTCTTATTACATGAATTTGTTGAATAAGGTATTCATACTGAAATATTTATTTTAATAAATATTATTATTAGATAAATCATTATTGAATTATGTATCTTGCTGATTTATTACTCATACGAGACTGACTATATATCAATCTGATTGATCTTTAAAGAAGGGATTTGAAAGATGGTTATGTAATTAAGAAACGTTCAATTGAATAGAAAACCTCCCACTTGATTTTCACTGACTTGGCCAATTGGACAGATTGATCTAGATCTTGAATTGGATTCAAGATCAACAGGTCGTCGTTCTTATAGAGACAACTAAGTATTTATATTGTGTGCTCACTGCGACCATTGTCGTAGTTCATAGCGTTCAATATTACCGTGACTATGGTCGTAGCGAGCCCTATTCAATTAAGTTTTGTTAATATTGTAAAAGTAACAAAATGAATCAAAATACAATACTATTATCCTCTGTGTCATGTGATCAATTAATTAAAACTGCGACCAAGGTCACGGTATAAGGTTTGATATGTGATCATCTAAGTGGAACAATTTTTTAAATATATTTTGTGTTTCAATTAAGTTTTGTTAGTATTGTAGAAGTAACAAAATGAATCAAAATCGCAATACTACAATCCTTTGTGTTATGTGATCAAATAATTAAAACTGCGACCAAGGTCACAGTATAAGGTTTGATATGTGATCGTCTCAGTGGAACAAATTTTAAAATATATTTTGTGTTTCAATTAAGTTTTGTTAGTATTGTAAAAGTAAAAAAATGAATCAAAATCGAAATACTATATTCCTTTGTGTTATGTGATTAAATAATTAAAACTACAGCCAAAGCCGCAGTATAAGCTTTGATATGTGATCATTTTTTTTAATAAAACTACGGCTAAGATAGCATTTTATTTGTCTCCTTTTGTGTTACGTGATCGTTTAATTGACACTGTGACTAAGGTTGCAGTCTAATATTTTGTGACATGATTATATACTTAAAACTGTGATACCTAACTCATATTTATATTTTTGTTTTGCTTTATTGGCGCAGTGATTTGATCTTTTCGACTAAGGTCGCAGTATAAGGTTTGATATGTGATCACTTTTTTAATAAAATTGTGACTAAGGTCGAAGTTCATTACTCTTTTTTTGTGTTATGTGGTCGTTTAATTAATACTGTGATTAGTCGTAGATTGAATCACAGTTAATTTGGGGGTGAGGCAGTTCATGATCCAGGTTAGAAGTTAAAACGGGATTTTTTTTTTTTTTTTTTTTAATTTTTTTTTTTGCATTTTAACCAAAATCTCTCATTTTGCTATGAAAACCCAGGTTGACACGTGTTTGCAATCTGGCGCTTGTGAAGAAAAATGAGGCCAAGCGAAAATAAAATTGTAATTGATGTTTTGGCTAATTAATTTTTAATATAAGAGGTTTAGTTGAAATCCCCTTATATTTTATGTATTATAGTATTTGATTGATTGAAAAAATTAGTTGAAAAAAATGAGTCGTGTTTGATTGATTGATTGTACAACCCATTACACCAGTATCTTGCGAATTAAGGTAGATCATAATTTTTTATAAGTTGCTAATATAAAGAATCCTTCCGGATATTCAAATCTCTCAAATCTTATTAGGACCCACATAATATTCGGATACAGATTCAAACAGGAAAAAATTTACAAAGGGAAATCATATTCATATTCAAATTAAATTTGGTAAGAAAATCCTTAGCATATTTGGAAATTTTCAAATCTGAATCCAGTTACAATGAGGAAAAAGAATTCTTATAGTAATAGGAATTTTAAGGGTTCAAGTCTTTCAAGAGGGGGGAAATGAAAAATAAGAAACTTTCTACAAGGAAAAAAAAAAAAATGGTAGTCTTAAACAAGAGAAACTTCTGTCATACAAAGTTTTTAACTGTAACAAGGGTCTCCGTGTAAGTAAATACCATATAAACCCTCGTATACTTCTCAAAATCAGTTCCACAACGGCTTGACAACTCAGCTTTAAGGCACGTCAAGGGTTCGCCATTGTGTACCATCAAAAACTTTCGCGCTAAATGGTGTTCTTCTCTTACCATCGGTACAAATAACTTGTACTCTTTGACCCACAGACTCTTGGCGGGGTCCTTGAGAACCCATATATCCATATCATGCTCAAATCTTAGATACAAACTGTCGCAATCATGAGTAAGACACAGGTTTCCATGGAGCTCGTACAGGTTGTATCTGTAAACAGTGGCATACTCTTCATCAGAGACAGGAAATGTAACCTCTCTGATCTCCTCATCTTCGAGATCCACAGAGACAATGCCAGTGACCAGTTGGCGGCCATCCACATCGATCAAGTAATATACAATACCACCCACACACAAGCCACGGGTGACGAGCCAATAGTATATGTTACCAATAAATCTCGACGAGTTAGATCCCAGCGTCATTAACTCGACTCTAAAAACGACCTTATCATAACAATCAACGGTCATGCTTCCCCAGACCAACTTGTACTCGTTGGTTGATGGCTGGAAAGCTAAAGCGATCGTGACCGAAGGAAGTTCTGACATGTGACTCGGTTTTGAGATTGTGATGGATTCTTGAGTTGTCAGGTTGAGAACGATGATGTCATTAATCCCAGTAAGGCAGATCAGGCCATTGCAAGGGTATGATGGGCACCGCCATATCTGTTTCTCAATGGTGGTTATGGCCTTCAGGGTAGAAGGCCCATGATCATTAAGGCAATATAAATGCAACTCAGTGACACGAGATTTGGATTCTTCTTCTTCGACTAGAACTGACGGTGTATGTCTCTGGGCACGCCTGAGGTGCGTGTCAATGAAGTGCGGATTGTGTGTTAGGGAGCACCAATGCTTGGATACGCATCTGAATCGCATCACACGCCTTGCTGGAAGTCGGGTTAGGATGTCCATAATAATGTCATCAGAAATCCACTTCGGTTGTTGTTCATGGTTCTCGTTGCCTACATTCATGTTCTCGCGCGCACTCTGTTTTCTTCAGTCTCTGCAATTTAAAATATCTAGAAATCAGACTTTCTTTGTAGTCAAAATCTACATGACATGAGCACACATATTGTCTATGACTGAATGTGATGCTAGAAGGATCTTGCATAATCGAAGAAGCAAATAGGAGCAGACCAATTAGACTAAAATTCTAACTTGATAGGGAGAACTTTTTTATGAGAATTCTAATTAGATTGAGAACTAACTTTTAAGCAAGACGTGATCATATTTGGAGCATTAATACAACAATTTGCTAATGATCACATATTTAAATGTAAATTTGAAAATTAAGAAATTCCATATTTGATATCTTTCTTGGCTAAATTATTAATAAATTATCATTATACTTACTTTATTTCTCCAGAACAGCTGAATCTCTATACATAAGTATTAGAACTTCAATTGAGACTGATTCACAGGAAGCCAAAATTTTGGTTTGATTAAAACGAAAACCCCATCAAATTTATACATCAACCTAACTAGGATTCTGTAGTCAATTCCAGGCACAAATAAAGGACAAGAGAAGTAATATAATAATATATTTATTGTGTTTAGCTTCATTTTTATTATAAATGTTTCTGATTATAATGCAATGAAAAAGTTCTTATTTTCCTAATGTACCATTAAGGAAGCATCAAGATGCCATTTTTACCCCACAAAATAAAGCGTCAAGCTATAAACTATTCAAAAATGGACATGGTGCAGACATTTCATACAACAGACAATATGAATTCCTTGCTCTTCACTGTGTTTCGTTACATGAATCACCAGCATGTGTTTAGTATCATTCTGCTACTTTGTGGACTGTGTGGGTGCATGATTGTTACATGTTTATGTTATCTTGGTTAATTACATTACTGAAAATTTTGCTTTATGGATTAGTTAACAAATAATTGAAATGACCTGAAGAACTGCATTTCAAGTATAACCACAGCCGAATATCTCTTTTGTTGTTCTTCTTTTATAATGTATTTTTTGTTCTAAAATCAGGCAAGTAACAGATTTATTGGGTTTATGATTGCTACCAATCCTAAGGACAGGAAGTGATGTATATAACAATCCTGGCAAGTTGGGTTGAATATGTTGCTTGTTTGATTTAAATATATTAGAATATTTCTCATTTGATGAAAAGTTTTATAGTGTTTTTGCTCTGTTTACTGTTACTTCCTGAGTTTCCAGCAAACATTGTGTTTAAATTTTGTTCACATGGCTTTCAATTTCCTGAAGTTGAGAATCCTTCCATAGTTTGTTTTTGGTTGTTTGATCCTATGGAGTCTAAAATTTTAGAGTGGATAATAGGAAAATTGGATTGCTTTTTAGTTAATCAAACCTCTTATCTAGACAGTAGTATCGCATTACTTTTCATAGTTCAAATATGACTGGAAAAGCATTTGAAACTTCTGTGTTACATATAGTAACTTTAGGATTGGTTAGAACTGGAAAAGTATATGAAACTTCTGGGTTATATAGAAACTTTTGGGTTATATAGTAACTTCTGGGTTCTCTAGACAAGTCATACAAATAACAACTCGGTGTTCACTTCATTAAACAGATTATTCAACTCTTCAAGTTGCATATCTATCACCTCACAGAATACTTCAACACGATAATGATGAAGGTTCGTACTTTTCTTCAACACTGCGGCGTGATCTCTCTCGAATAACAAACAAGTCTAACATATTTGGGATGATTATATGATGCTTATAACAAAATAAAGAAAGATATAACTGTTTCAGATAAATTACTTGTCATTAATACGAAAAACACATTAAGCAATAAATAAAAACCCAATACACATTAACCAATAACATGAATATTAACTAATTAATCAAATCAATAAATAAACATCAACTAATTAACTACAAGTAATTAATCAAATCAATTAACATCAATTAACCTCAATTAATCAAATATTTAGAGAAAATATGTAACCTTACCCACTAATGCTGACTTAAATCTCTTCTTAAAGAAAAACCCTAGCTTTCTCCAATCCGCGATGAAGATCACCTGATCCAACAAGAAAGGATTTTAGTATTGCAAATAAAGAGAGAAATTTGAGGAGGGAAATTATTAAAGAAAAAAAATCCACCTTTTAGAGAGGATTAATAAAGAAAAATCTCAGGCTGCGGCTGCGGGCTCACCGTGCAGGTTAGGGATGGATCTGCGCGGATCGAGGAAGATTGGGATCGAGGAGAGGTGAGAGAGATCGGGAGAGAGGAGGGGATCGAGGGCTGCGGGCTCACTTCCTATTTCTCTTCTCGGAATTAATCTGCTCTCTTTTGATTGATTGATTGATGATGTTAGTCTGCAATTTATAAATAGGCAGAACAGTTAGAGAAGTACTTAAAGAGAGAATCTGGATCTGGATCTTAATCCGAAATTGAATAATTCGAATTCGAATTCGATTTTATTAATGCTAAGAAAATTTACTGAAATTAAAATAAAATAAATGAATAAATAGAACAAACCATCTATATGTCTTTGAGAACCCCCCTCGTGCTCAATCTTCAGGGATGAGAGAAGGGTTAGTAGAGTTCGGTTATAATTGAAATAACCGATCAGAAATCGAAACCCGAATCGAACCGAACCGCTCTAGTTCTGTTCGGTTTCGGTTTTGTGTTTCAAAAATCGAACTCGACCGAACCGAACTGAATCTCTTACCCTATATATCATCCCATCCAAATTCAATTTAGTGAATCATATATTTCATTAAAAAAACTGGTGAAAACTTATCTCATTACTTCTAGCAATACCATCTTTTTTATGTTGAATATGTGAAAGTTATGTTAAGCACACCATCACAATTAAGAATAATATTTATATTAATATAGTTTTTTTTTCATTCTATTCATTAAAAATTAGTAATAATTATGTGAGTTTTGATATAAGAGCCCAAATATAGTATAAAAGTTTTAGAATATGAAATTTTTAATTCACATTAAGGTTAGTGTCTTTTTTTTATCTAATTTGTGTATTGAATATTTGAAATTAGAATATTAAAGGATGATAATATAATGGTAATTAAAAAATATAAGAAATGATGGAAAATTATGGGCCTAACCGAAAAAACCGAAAAACCGAACCGAATTGAGTCGGTTCGGTTGCTAAGTCTAATCGGTTCGGTTCGATTTTACAAAAATTAACAAAAATCGAATCGAACTGACGGATGCTCACCCCTAAATGAGAGAGAGAGAGAGAGAGAGCAGGGGAGAATTTTGAAGTGATGATCATTTCTCTTATTGTTATTGGGTCGATCTAAGGCTCAGAATGCATTTGACAAAATCAATGGTCCAGATTTGCACTGGCTCTATAAATGTGATTAGAACTTAGGGACAATTTTTGGTGACACCGCCGGTATAAAAATAAGAGATGAAAGCAAAGAAAGAAAGGATAAGTTTGTTATCAAAGTGATGAACACTAAGTCAGCTCAATATTTTCTGTTACTATTGATATTATATACGATCACAGTTTGTAATTTGTAATCCAAATCTTAATAAATCGACACTCTTTTCTATTTATATTGAGACGCATTAAAAAATCTACTACTAAGATTCGTCTCCATAAACTTAGCTATTAGTATCCGTTACTAATATTTAGTTTTATATATAAAACAAAATTTCTACTCAAAAAATAGAGCTTCATATTATAACAAAAAAATAATAATGTGACTAATAATAGATTAGAAATTCTATTAATCCTAATAAATATTATTTACACAAAGATTAAGAAGTTCTGATTACAATTTCAGAAAACATTGACATCGAGCCTTAAATTATCAATTTTCACTATAAGATATCTTCCAAACAGTAAAGTCTGTCGACAATTTTACTTCCACCATTGCATTTAAAGTATATTATTGATGAGCGCAATGCCTGAATATATAGCCATTTCAATTGCACGATAAAGAAAATGCTACTCCAACTACAATTAATATTTAATTTTAGGTCTAATACTATTATTTAATAACATTAAAAAATAAAAATATAACTAATCACCAAATTTTAGTCACATGATAGATTTAAATTTTTTATTTGACTCTTAATTAAGTTAGAAATGTCCATGTTCCTTCTAAGATGTAACACCCCGATTTTTTAAATTTTGATTTAAGTATTCTAATTCATGATTAACAAAAAATATATACAAAGTTATCAAGGGCAATGATTGAATTAATTTTTGTGTGAATAAATTTTACATATTCTGTGTGGAAAATTTGAAGTAACATTAAGTTGAATAAGTATAATTTTTTGTGTATTTGTTCGCACATCTATATATATACGCCTATATATGAAAGTATACACATGTATATTGTATACATCGACATGTAATTGTACTTTACCATGTATATTACCCTACTAAATACACAATATTTCCAGTAATTGTATTTTACCAGTTTTAATTGTAGGCGTAGTGTTGAGAATTTTCGTTGAAAGTAAATGCATCATAGATGTGATTACGTGTTATAATTTATAAAGTCTCTTGTTGTATATGTTTATAACCTTATTCGATGTGTATGCGTAGCATGTATTAGATTTGTTTGAAGGTGAATTAGATTATAATGAGTTGGAGTTATAATAGTTCTGTATTATATCGTGAATATCGAGAGGGGTACTCTCAAGCATATACTTATTGTGTATTGATATAAGTAAGCGATATAACACTTGTCTTAACTAGTCAACTTTATCCTAACATTTTAATGCTTTAGGGAGGTGATGGGGGAGTAAGTATTCATGAATAATACTATACATTAGTATGCGTGTGTGCGTGCGTGTGTGTGTATATGTATGTATGTATGTATGTATGTATATAAATGAAATACAATCTCATTCTTGTTGACTTTGCCACCATACTCCCGCCTTGCTTGTGGGTAAAAGTACCTCATGAATGGAGGAGGGATGGAGCGTTGCCTATAGGTGTAAGATATAGGAATAGAGTGATGGGGTTAGGAAGGGGCACTTGTTATGATATTATTTAATAGTTTGGGCTATAAATATGGGGGATGAAGAGAAGAACCTCATTTGTCAACACACACTCTCTCTCCATTCCAACTTAATAAAAATCACTTCTTCCCCTCCTTTTACAGTCGGCCAAGGCCTAGCAGGGGCAGCAGCCCAAAACCCCCCCTTTTCTTCACAAACACATACTCTTTCTTCCTCTCATTCCCTCACAAATTTCCCTACATCCTATTATACAAGAAAAAGACTTCCTTTACATGTTTTAACTCCTCCAAAGATCCAATAGAACAAGCTAAAGTGGTGATCTAACATCACCATACAAAGAGAATTCTTGAAGATAAGATTCGAGTTAGGAGGGTGATATTGGTTGAAAGGTAAGCGAAACCTTAAGATCTCTACCCCTCGTATACTCTTTTAACTAAAAAACTAATTATGATGATTTTGTGACCTTGTAGACCCTATTAAAGTGGGAGACTAAGCTTGATAAGGAGATACTCGCTTCAAGAGTGAGTAGAACATTCGAACCCTAGTAATATAGTAGGTAAAGAAAAACTAGAAATAAAGTTGAGAAAATTTCTAAGTTATAAATGGATGAGAAAATGAACGATGATGCTTGAGAATGGTTTATATGTTTATGTATACATTATGAATAATCATGTGGTGTTATGTTGTTGTATTTCTCATGAATGCTTACATGGGTGCATGATCGATACGTTATTGTGTATGCATAGTAGTCTAACACATGCCTCTTAAAAAGAAATAGTTTTATGAATGAACATCATACTTGAATTTATGCATATGTTTGGCTACACATATATTAGAATGATATAACATGTTGGTTATCTTGAAAGGCTTGCATGTTGTTAGTCTAATAAGTGGTTACTTATTGATATTAATGTCTTTCTTAATATTGGAATCATGTAACGTAGTAATCATGTGAATCCTTTATGTTATTATTATCTTATGAATCCTTGCATGTGGTTATTACATGAAGGATATGATATTTGCATGTTGTTATACGTGATAAACGTATCAGAGGAAGGGACCAAGTTGAACCGGAGGTGATCGAATGGGAGAATAATACGTGATAAACGTATTAGAGGAAGAAACCGGGTTGAACCGGAGGTGATCGAAGGGAGAATAATACGTGATAAACGTATCGGAGGAAGTGACCGGGTTGAACCGGAGGTGATCGAAGGGGAGATTATATTTTATGTTGATCAATATGCTTGTAGAGATTATATTTTATGTTAATCGTGTATGCATGTTGAGATTATATTTTATGTTGATCATGTATGCATGCTGCGATTATATTTTATATTGACCATGTGTGTTAATTTACATGTTACGATTATAGTTTATGTTGATCGTGTATGTTAATGTGGTTAAGATAGAAATTCCATGTTGAAATCATATAAAAATCATTAAACTATACTCTGGAATAGTCGACTGACCCAGACAAATTTCAATAGACTAGTCGACTAGCCCTTGGGGTAAGTCGACTATAGATGGGATAAATGGGTAGACAAGTCGCTGGAAACACATCTTAGTCGACTATATATAAACTATAAGTCAACTAGCCTCAGTTACAGGAAACAAACAGAGAGTAGACATCTTCTTTTGGCCATGACTAGTCAATTATAGATGATGAATAGTCGACTAGAGCCTATAGTAGTCAACTACACCAGAAAGAGAAGTTGACTAGAATTGGTTTCAAGTGACAAATAGAGCGCAGGATATCTTTTTGATCCATATCTAGTCGACTATAGGTGATGTATAAGTCGACTAGTACATAGAGTAGTCGACTATACAGGTTAGGGTAGTTTACATAAGTCACTGACAGCCAACAGAGAGTAAATACTTTTTGGATCGACTCCAGTCGACTATAGCTTTAATGTTAGTCGACTGATAGTGGTATTAGTCGACTATAGGAATGGGCAAGTCGACTAACATGACATGTTACTGTGTTTGGTCGGGACTTCAACTAATACTTAAAAACTCACACGAATGGTGTAAAAATACAATTGCCAACCTGATGATAAAGTCCAAATAGACCTACTTAATAGGCATACATATAAACATTGTTTTACTCACCGAGCTGCCGAGCTCACTCTGTTCTCATTATCACCTTCAGGTTTGGACAAAAGTAAGGGACCCGCTTAATGGCAACACATGCGGGATAGGTGTCAACGGAGACATTTTTACCCCTTTTTACTTGTTCTTGTGATATGTATATTATTTTTAGAAAACTATGCAGTAAACTTCTATTTGGATGTTTACTAACTTATAAATATTGAAATGATGGGTGCTAGACTCTAATCCTATATATATTTTGACATAGTAATGTATTAGACTATGTTTTCTTATGAGTTGTCGGACCAATATTTTGGGAAATGCTAAATCATGTTAAGATCATAAATGCTATCAGAGTGGAGATTGATGTAAAGTATAGAGCAGTCTGATGCTAGTAGAATGGAAGTATTGTATCTTAATAGGTCCCATGCTTGGATGATCTGTGATGATTGTAATCAATGAAAATTATTAACTGGGACCGTTACAGTTGGTATCAGAGCTAAGGTTTCTAGGTAAAAGGAGAAGGTTAAGTCAGAGATAGGAGGCAATGGAATTGTTAGGCTCATATGTATGGATATGTGATTATAGTTAAGTAGTGAGTTTTATGTGATGGATTAACCATAAGTCAACCGGTAATTGAGTATTTCCTCACATCAGAATCAGGGTGCCCGCACATCCTGATTCGGGTGAGTTGACTGTGAGTGCGGGCTCTCAGTAATAGCTTCTAGTAGTATGGGACACTGGGACGAGGGAATGCATTGAATTATTTATTGAACCTAAGTTATTCTAAAACATGAGACTTACGAGTAGACTAACGATAAGAAAAGGTACAAGTGTGTGTGTATATATATTGCTTCTTTCTGATTATAGCAGTATGTTGAGACTATTTTATGGGATTGAGATTGATATGACTCATTGTTTGCATGTAGATGGGGGACTCTGCCAGTCTCTAGCTCGGATAGTTCGAGTGTGAGTTGAACGACAGATTCTATGGATTGGGGATATAAGTCCGACGAGACTGACCCAGAGGACATATTTGCAGCCCCAGATCACATAGATTATGAGGAGGTTGAGTCTCAGGCGCTAATGAGCCTGAACTAACCATTGTTGATACGGAGAGCTTGGTTGGGGACTCACTTGAGATAGTAGAGATGGAGGATACTAGTATAATAAAGGAGAAGACCGTAGAGGATTCACTTATGGAGGTGTCTTTTGGGATGAAACATGGGAAGACGACATGGACCTATATGATGACCTGGATGACTGGTATTGCGCAGGAGATAAATTACCAGGGAAGACTCCGAGGAAGGCATGGGTGATAGTGAGGATAGTAGCAGTACCAGCGGGGACTCAAGTGAGGAGACTCTACCCTATGAAGGATGAATCTTTGAGCAGACACTTTTGATGTATATATATGTATAAACCTAGTGTGTTAGTTGATGGATATCTTAAGAGTTATTGTATATACCCTGACACATCTTATATGTATGCATATGGGTTAGTTCAGATATCCAAAGGGTAGATATGTTAGCATAATATCTTTGTATCCATTTTTGGATGTATATATAAATATATAAAGAGCAACTTGCTTATTTGCAAAGTAATGATGAATATGGTATTAAAGTGATTATATGAAACTAAAATTTTATCCAAAATTGTTTTCATATGTGAAGTATGTTGACTAGACGCCCTTATCTTATAGGAAAGACGCATGAATCTAAATCAGCTTCCATCAAATGAGACTTTATCGCTCGGTGTGTCACACTATAGTGTGATGGGGACTGCACACCCCATGAACAACAATAAAGATTCTGAAGTCCAGATATGAGGAGGTAATGGAACTCCAGGGGTGATACCGGAGTGGCTCACTCAGTTAATGACCAGAGCAAATAATAACAACTCCCACCGAGAATTGGAACAGTTTCAAAAAATGAAACCGCCTGTATTTGAAGGGGAGGTGGACCCCTTACAAGCTGAAGTATGGCTTCTCCAGATAGAGAAAATCCTAGATGTGATGAACTGCACCGATGAGCAAAGGGTATTTTTCTCTTCCTTTATGTTTCAAAAGGAAGCAAAACATTGGTGGGGGGGCGATGAAGAATAGTGTGAAAAATACAAGAGAATCCATCACTTGAGAATTTTTAGTGAATAAATTCATTGAAAAGTATATTCCAAAGACGGCCAGAGATAAGATGGCGTCAGAATTCTTGGAATTACGGCAAGGTCTGATGAATGTGTCCCAATATGACCAAAGGTTCACTCAATTATTTAGGTATGTTGATGCCTTGGTGAAGAGTGAAGCGGAAAGGACAAAGAGGTTCGTGAAGGGCATGAGATCAGAAATTCGAGGCAGATTGATTCCTCTACAACTGAAGAATTATCTCCAAGCTGTGGAAAGAGCCTTGGAGGTAGAAATAGATATGCAAGAGGGTCACGAAGACTGGGTGAAGGAAATTCCCAACTCAAAGCGCCCCCGATATCAAGGACCATCAATGTCGGTAGCATCAAGATCTACCAGAAATAAAGGATTTGGGTTTAATACCACTCTTCAAAGAGGAGGATGGGCCAGAGGCAAAGGAACATGGTTGGGAAATAGAGACACTTTCTCGAAAGCACAAGCTACCTCTGTGTCCCACCCCAGAATCTCAGAGGCCCTTGGTGCCAGAAGTGTAGAACAAACCATTTTGGAGATTGCCTCCAAGATAGAGCTTGCTATTTTTGTGGCGGAGTGGGAAATTTAAAGAAGAATTGCCCGACGAGGCGCGAGTAGGGGAAGTGGGAGGCCAGCTATGAGAATGAACCCTCCCAGGGGACCAACCAGTAATTTTATGCTGCCCAGTAATGCTCCACAACATGCTGCAACTCGGTCATCTGTCCAACAGCCACGGGTGCAAGGAAGAACTTTTGCATTAACCCACCGTGAAGCAATGACCTCAGATGCAGTAGTGGAAGGTATAATCTCCATATCAGGACATATTGCCCATGCATTATTTGATCTTGGAGCTTCTCATTCATTCATATCTAGTGCTTTTGCTTATAAATCAAATCAAGTATAGGAAACCCTAGGATTTCAGTTGGTTGTATCCACACCCTTAGGGGTAAAGATAATAGCTAGCACTAGATATGTGAACTGTGAAGTGATGATTAGGGAGATGAAAATTTCTATTGATTTGATTAAGTTGGGCGAGATGACGTTTGATGCAATACTAGGAATGGATTGGTTATCCGCTTGTGGTGCCTATATAGATTGTAATAGAAAGAGGATCATCTTTAGAATGGAAGGAGCCCCGGAGTTTATTTTTGAAGGAGTTAAAGTTAGCCATGATATACCCTACATATCGGCCCTTAAAGCCACCAAGTTAATGAGTCATGGATGTCAAGGATTTCTGACTACAATTTTGGATACCACTAGAACTGATATTAAAATTGAGACTATTCCAGTAGTGAATGAGTTCCCTGATGTATTCCAGAAGATTTACCTGGCTTGCCTCCAGATCGAGATGTAGAATTTACAATAGATGTGATGCTGATACTGCCCCAATTTCAAAAACACCATATCGTATGGCCTCTGCAGAAATGAAGGAACTTAAAACTCAACTACAAGAATTATTAGATAAAGGCTTCATCCGACCAAGTGTATCTCCCTGGGAAGCACCAGTACTGTTTGTTAAGAATAAGGATGGGAGTATGAGATTATATGTTGATTACTGGGAATTGAATAAGGTCACTATCAAAAATAGGTACCCTCTTCCTCGAATTGATGACTTATTTGATCAATTACAAGGGTCTTGTGTATTTTCTAATATATACCTTAGATCGGGATAAAGGTCAAGCCAGAAGATGTGTCTAAATCGGCTTTTAGGACAAGATATGGACATTTTGAATTCCTAGTCATGCCTTTTGGACTCACTAATGCCCCAGCAACATTTATGGACTTAATGAGTCGAGTGTTCCAACCATATCTAGACCAGTTTGTGGTGGTATTTATCGATGATATTTTGGTCTATTCAAAGAATAGAGAAGATCATGAGAATCATCTTAAAATTGTCCTCCAAATCTTGAGGGACAAGCAACTTTATGTTAAATTGAAGAAATGTGAATTTTGGTTGGAACAAGTAGGGTTTCTTGGCCATATTATATCCAAGGAAGGAATATCAGTAGATCCAATAAAAATTGAAGCAATCAAGGACTGGCCTAGACCACAAATGTCACCGAAGTTCAAAGTTTCTTGGGATTATCTGGATACTACAGGAGATTTGTAAAAGGATTTTCTCTAATTGTGGCACCATTGACCCAGCTAAATAGAAAGAATAAGAAGTTTGTATGGGGAGAAGAACAAGATAAGAGCTTCCTTGAGGTTAAGACGAAGCTAACATCCGCTCCTATTCTAACTGTACCTTCGGGGACTGAAGAATTTGCCATCTATAGTGATGCGTCAAAATTGGGACTGGGATGTGTGTTAATGCAACATGGGAAAGTTATTGCCTATGCATCCCGATAACTGAAAATTCATGAAAGAAATTATCCCACTCGTGATTTGGAATTAGTCGCTGTGATTTTTGCTTTAAAGTTATGGCGATATTACTTGTATGGAGTGTCTTGTGAAATTTTTACTGATCATAAAAGTTTGAAGTACATTTTCACACAAAAAGAACTGAATATGAGGTAGAGGAGATGGCTAGAACTAATGAAGGACTATGATATTAATATCCAATACCACCCTGAAAAGGCCAATGTGGTGGCTGATGCCTTGAGTCAGAAATCAGGAGGAACAGTGGCCACTCTGATAACTTGCCAAACAAGAATATTAAGAGATCTAGAGGAAATGCAAATAGAGGTGCGAGTCATTGATTCTTCCAATACTAAGTATCAACTGAATCAAGTGAGCATTCAATTTGATCTATATGATAAAACTAAAGAGGGCCAACATAGAGATACTCAAATAAGAAAGGTTATGAAGAAAGTACAAGAAGGAGAACTCAAGGAGCTCCAAATAGAAGATGATGTACTGAGACTTAGACGCAGATTATGTGTGTCAGATGTAGCATAGATCAAAGAAGAAATAATGCGGGAGGCTCATTGTACCCTGTATACAGCTCATCCGTGGAGCACAAAAATGTATCTGGATCTACGTCATAACTTCTGGTGGGATGGATTGAAAATGGATATTTCTAACTTTGTCCACAAGTGTTTAGTCTGTCAGCAAGTGAAAGCAGAACATAAAAAGCCCCCAGGATTGCTGGTGCCATTACCAATTCCTGAATAGAAATGGTGTCACATTGCTATGGACTTTGTTACTGGCATTCATAAATATGCCCACTTTCTGCCTATCCGGATCAATTATTCAATGGAAAGATTGGCTCAAGTATATATCTGAGAAATAGTTAAACTGCATGAAGTACCTGAGTCCATTGTATCAGATCAGGATCCTAGATTTCAATCTAGATTTTGGAGGAGCCTGTCCAAAGCTATGGACGCTAAATTGCAACTCAGTACAGCAGCACACCCCAAACAGATGGACAGTCAGAGAGGACCATTCAAATATTGGAAGATATGTTGAGAACTTGTGTATTAGATTTTGGGGGAAGTTGGGACAACTATTTACCCTTAGTGGAGTTTGTTTATAATAGTAGTTATCAGTCCACCGTTGGTATGCCTCCGTTTGAAGCATTGTAGGTAGAAAATGTAGATCACCGATCTGTTGGGAGGAAGTTAGGGATAGAAGGATATTCGGCCCTGATGTGATCCAAGAAGCTACCGAGAAGATCAAGTTGATTAAGGAAAGGATGAAAGCAGTCCAGAGCAGGCAGAAAGCTTATGCAGACAATCACCGCAGACCACTGAAATTTGAGGTGGGGATTGTTGACACTTAAAAAAGACAAGATTCTCATTGGTCCGAACAATGTCTAGCGACAGACGAGCTGAAGACCAGTTTTCCATCCACCTCCAAAGGACAAGGAAGCAGCTTGGACTCCACTGATCCAGCAAGCAGAACAGTGAACCCAGATTGTTTCTAAACAGACCTCAGCAGGTCTAAAGTGCTAGCATTTAGCATTACATTAGCCCAAGGAGATAGCCTCGCTTGAGAGGCTAGCATCATCCAGAGCATCGCCAGGAAGCTAACCGACAGCTTCGCCGAAAAGCCTCTTTTCGGACTTCGCCAGGAATTGCCTCCAGCTCCGCTATGAGCTTCAAAGCGGACAGCTCCGCTATTGGTCAATCAAATCTCCGGATGAGATCGGATCCAATCAGATCTAATCCAATTAGAGACCAAATATGGCAGGTGATTGCCACAATCTCTTGACTCTCTTGAAACGAGTAAGAAGATCAGAGGAGATCCTCCAACGATATGGAAAGGATCACAACAAATCGGAAAGATCAAACCGACTTGCCATTTTCTAGCTCCGCAGAAGCTATTTTAGCCTCGCAGCAAGGCTACTTTCCAGATTTAAACAGATTCGATTCAATCTGTTTCCATATCTTCAAAAGGGACGATTATACCCTTGCTTTCCCTATAAATAGCCCGCCATCGGCAGCAGGAGGATAATCAATCGATCAAGGCGAGATTGCATCTTCTCAAAGATCGGACTTCTTCACCAACGCACCGTGTAATCTCCAATTCAGAGATCTTTCAAGAGAAATACTTCTCTTTTCAGGGTGGCGATATCCTAACAAACCCCTTTTTTCTCAAGGAATCTCCGGAACCAGGCGAGAAGGAATTCCTCACAAAAGGCGGTCTTTTGAGAAGTAGCAAGAGAGTTCTACCAACTCTCTATTCTCTGATTCCCGGAACCAGGCGAGAAGGGAATCTCAACGCTCGCATCGTCAAAGGGACAAAGTGGTCGCGCGCTGACCAGACTCCTATCGGCACATTTTCCCAGAATCTCTGAGGAGATCTACTTGTAATCTTTTGAGAATATTTGTAATTTAGCTCCTCAAACTCTTTTTTGTAAGTTTTCCCCTTTGCAATATAATGGAAAACAAGATGGCGACTCCGCTGGGGAAAGATCTCTCCACTACCGAGGATCAAGTGTCGCAATGCGACGATCAGACCTTAGGGTCTATCTCTGAATTCATAAAAACCGGTGCAGCCAGATCCTTTCTGGCTAAATCTTCAAGGACGGTCTCTGCGGAGACAGAAAAGGTTCTTCGCAAACCTGCTGCGGTCCTTTGGCGCAACAAGGAAGCACGCCCACGGCCCAAGTTCTGCACCTTCAAGAACCTAGTCGTCCGGATCAATCAAAGAAGATTTGAAGAAGTCCTCTCTAGGGGTGGCATGATGCTTCGAGCACGGAAGCACAAGGAGGTCTCCACGGCCAAGGTTTCAAATCAGAAACCAGAGGCAAAATCTTGCCAACACCCCACAGCCTCTCATGTGGCTAGTCAGGTTCCTTGCGAACCTAAGCATCCTCTGCCAAAGCGGATATGGAAGCCTAAACAGAGGTCCTCTGCTGAAGCTTCAGGCGTAGCTACGCCAAAACCGCGCCTCTCTTATGAAGAAAAAGGCAAGATGCCCGCCTGCACCGACAATGCTGCCAGCCATAAAGTCAAGACGGCAATCATACCGTCTCCTAGAGCAGCAATGCCCTTCGTTAGCCTCGCTTTCACAAGCAAAGCTACAGTACCTCAGCGTACTCATCGGGTTTACAGCCGCGAGGCTAGAACCAGAGCACAGTTCAGTGCTGATCCTTCCCGCAGGAACAAGGAGGACGACGCGTCATCCTATGCGAACCCGAGAAAGTCTCTACACGAGATCGTTCAGGCCCCTACAGGGCCAACCTGCGAGGATTCTTGGCGGACAAGCGGAGATTGAAGCCCTTCCAGACTACTTCCTCCTGTTGTCAACGAAGTGGATGCCAGTTGGTGATGATCCATTCAATGCAGTGTCGGTTACGACCGACCCTCGTCACTTCTCCATGCCGGCGATCAGTATTTGATCGACTGTCTGCGCACATCCCAATGAAGCATCTCAGAAAGAGCGCCTCACCAGATCCAGCCTCTGCATCCGTCAACATGACCGGAAGGGGGCGAGAGCCGCGCAGAGGAAGTCAAGCATCTGACAATACCCCCTGCGGCTCCCCAGATCCAGATTATAGCCCAGGCTTGGGCGAAGTCTTGGTGCGCGAAGAAGGTGTTTTCCGGAGCACCAGATCCAGGGTCGCAATACCCTATGATTATGAGCAGCCTTCTTCCTCAAAGGCCCTGATCTCGCCACAGTCCAGGCAATCATCCCAATCTTCTGATGGAGAAGATGAAGACAGCGGGTACGCCTCTTCAGCGACAGTCAGCTGTACGGACGGACAAAGCATCGGTCAATATGGCCGATAACGCCAATGACGACCTTCGTCGGCGTTTGGAAGCTCAGGAGCAGACCTCTAGAACTCAGCAAGAGGCCCTGGACAATATTCAACAGATTCTCGCCCAGCTCCTCAGCAACCGGAATGATGATACCGGGAGTAATCATGACGAGGAGGGACATCTCAGCAATGATCCGCTCAAGACGGAGAGATCTAAGGGAGGCTCTTCCCTGGATGCCGAAGTCCTTAAAGGCCTCCAAGCTCAAATTTCATCCCTGGCTCAGAAGGATGAATTGAAGAAAGTGGGGGTAGTCCGTCCTTACCCACTAGAATGGGATTCGGTGCCATATCCGCCAAAGTTCAAACCACCAACGTTGCATACGTATGATGGTAAGAGCTCGCCTAATCAGCACATCTACTATTTTCGGTCCCAGACCGGTAATGTTCTAAGCAACGACGCCATCATGGTTAGGTTGTTTATCGGCACCTTGAAGGGGGTGGCATTCGATTGGTTCCGAAGCCTTCCTCAGGGCTCTATCAATTCCTGGATCGATCTGGAAACTCGGTTCCTCTCTCGCTTCTATGAGGATGACACCGAAGTGACCATGGACAAGCTCCTTTCCACTGTGCAGAGGAAGGGCGAATCTATCCGTGAATACATCGAGCGGTTTAGAAACCTATCTCTGATGTGCCCAGCAGGGATGCCTTTACCCATGCTTTTACAAACATGCAGACATAACTTCTCGGATCAAGTAGAAGTTCGCATGGGGGCTGTCAAGGCCAACACTTGGAAGGAACTGGTCGAACAAGCTGAGATAGCCGAGAAATCGGCTAAGAAGTTCGAGCCATCCGCCCCTAGAAGCAAATGGGGCGTGAACAACAAAGGGCGTAGCGATCTCCCGCAGTCCTCTCAAGCTAAAGGGAAGGAAATTATGTCCGTCGAGCTGACCGGAGACATGCAGTCAAAGGCCAAGAAGAGCGGCTTCAACAATCAGGAGCCCAAATTCCCTCCCAAACAGTACTCCTTCAGGGACGACCAGGTGGTCACGATATTCCATCTGCTCCACAAAGGGAATAAGATGAAGCTGCCAGATGCTCGGCGTCCTGATGAGATAGGGCGCACAAATGATCCCAAGTACTGTCTCTACCATAGGATGGTTCACCATTCCACCGACAAGTGCTATGTCCTCAAGGACCGGATACAAGCCCTGATTGATGCCGGCGTCCTCACACTGAAGACGGAGCAGAAGAAAGTCACCGCCAATATGGTGACTCTTGAGTTCGGCACTGCCCAGAAAGTAACAGTTCCTGACGGAACCTATCCAGCCCCTGCGCCGCGGTTGGAAGTTAGGCATTCTTCAGCCGTGACTCAACACAACAAGGGCCTCGTCCCTTTGACATTGGAGACGGGCGAAGTCATGTGGATACACCCCGATCTCGTCCAAGACATCCAACAGGGTTCAAGGCAGCCCAACTCAAAAGGCAAGTCCTGCAATGTCATCTCTGTCCTGCCAGATGATGGCAATATTACCTCGGCTTCCCTCAGCGATTCAGAAGAAGAGAAGCATGCCTGTACGGCGCAGGCAGATGCGCCTCAACAGACGGGCACCCGGTCTAGAAAGTCATATCAAAGGCAGTATGACAAGTCTACTGACGAGATACAACAGCAAACGACGTCAGTACCAATGCCAGCATCCATTCCAATTCCAGCCAAGGGAAAGGAAAAGCCTAAGGAGGTGCGGTTCGACCATGTGTTGAAGAAACCGCCAAGCCAAGGGCTAGACACGCCCTTTCGCTTTGATATATTGGCCCACTTAGCCAATATCCCGGCTCGTATCACAATACACGAGCTTTTTCGTCTCTCCAAAGAGACAAGAGAGGCACTCAGAGATGCGCTAGCCAACTCAGAGTCCTTTTTGACATACATGCCCGAGGTTCTTGGTGATGAGATGCGGTCTCCCTGCTCAGAGTGCCATCATACACAGCCAAAGGTGCCTGCTATTACCTTCACGGTGGAGGATATGCTGCTCAAGGACAACAAGCACGATCGGCCTCTGTACTATACCGGATATATCGGTTCAACCTGCATTGAAAGAATACAAGTCGATCCGGGGTCTGCACTCAGCATCATCCCAAAAGGCTCCTCTACTCCCTCGGCGCCCTCCTCGCTCAGAAGGACGACAATGGCCATGAGCAAGCCATTTATTACCTGAGCAGAACTCTCATAGGGGCGGAATCTCGCTACAACCCTATTGAGAAAGAGTGTTTAGCTCTCGTCTTCGCTGTCCAGAAGACACGACATTATCTGGTTGGCCAAACCATACATGTCATCTCCAGGGTGAACCCTTTACGTCTTCTTATGACGAAGCCAGGGTCGTTGAACTCAAGATTGGCTAAATGGGCACTGCTATTGTCTCAATATGACATGACCTTTACCCCTCAAAAGGCGATTAAAGGCCAAGCCCTTGCAGAGTTCCTGGCTACGCATCCAGTTCCAGAACATTCAAGGCTTCACGAAGACATCCCTGATGAAGTCTTCGAATCTAATGCAACCTCAGTAGAGGAAGTATGGCAGATGTTCTTCGACGGAGCATCGCGGATGGGCCCCAAAGGCAAGATTATCGCCGGAGTGGGGGTTGTGTTCATCTCCCCACAGGATCATATTCTTCCCAGGGCATTCTCCTTGACAGAGTCATGCTCTAACAATGTAGCGGAATACAATGCTCTGCTCGTTGGCCTCCAGCTCGCCCACGGAATGGGGGTACGCTACCTTGAAGCTTATGGAGATTCAAAGCTGATCATTAGCCAGGTAAAAGGTGAATATGAAGTCCGCCATGAGGACTTAGTGCCTTACTACCATGTAGCCATCGAATTGGCTAGCCTGTTTGAAGGCTTCTATATCGGGCATGTGTCTCGATCTCAGAATACCAAGGCGGATGCTCTCGCTGCATTAGCGACAACGCTAGCCTTGCCAGCCGACACCGAGTATCACCTCACAGTCGCAACCAGGCATCTTGTATGCTCCAAGCAGATGCTGAGAGCCCGAGAGGTCCATAATGTCTCCATGGATCTCGAGCCGAGGGATTGGCGCTTCCCGCTCATTGACTATGCTCTGCACGGTCTGCTTCCAGACGATCCAAAAGAAGCGGCTTCCATCAGACGAAGATCTCTCCGTTTCTACTATGATCCAACCTTGAAGACACTTTATCGTCGGTCATATGACGGTGTCCTCCTCCGTTGTCTCTCCCATTCAGAGGCACAGGAAGTGCTTAAAGAAGCACATGATGGCGTTTGCGGAGCTCATCAGCCGGGTCCAAAGCTTAAAGACAGGCTGCACAGACTTGGGTATTATTGGCCGACTATGATAGCCGACGCCACCCAATATGCACGAAGGTGTAAAGCGTGCCAAGTCCATGCAGACTTCATACACCAACCTTCGGAATTGCTCCACCCTACTGTTGCTTCATGGCCATTTGAAGCATGGGGAATTGATGTCGTAGGGCCAATCAGCCCTTCTTCGGCAAGAGGTCACCGGTTTATCCTCGCAATAACCGACTACTTCTCAAAATGGGCAGAGGCCATACTGTTGGCCGAAGTCAAAACCTCCAATCTGGTTAGCTTCATTAAACACCATGTCATCCATCGATTTGGTGTCCCCAGGCGGATCATCCACGACAATGGTCCTCAATTCATAAGCCAAGGATTCTATCGGTTCTGCGATAAATACCGAATTCAGAATATGGCTTCAACAGCTTACAATCCTGCCGCCAAAGGCTTAGCAGAAGCATTCAACAAGACAATCATCAAGCTGCTCAAGAAGTTTGTCTCCTCGAACAAGCGAGATTGGGACGAAAAGCTCGGTGAATGCCTTTGGGCCTATCGGACTACGGTTGGGACACCGACAGGCAATACGCCTTTCTCCCTGGTATATGGGTGTGAAGCGGTCATCCCATTGGAAATCCAGGTGCCATCATTGCGAGTAGTCCTGACTACCAGAATGACATCAGAAGACAATGATCGCCGGCGTCTTCAAGAGCTCGAAGCCCTAGACGAGAAGCGGCTACAAGCTCAGCAACACATCGAGCTATATCAGGCTCGGATGTCAAAAGCCTTCAATAAGAAGGTGAAGCAAAGAGTCTTCCAGAAAGGAGACCTGGTCTTAGCCGTCAGACGACCGATGATTATGACGCACAAGACCAAAGGCAAATTTCAGCCTAAATGGGAAGGACCGTTTGTGATAGAGACCGTCTATTCAAACGGAGCATACCGCCTTACGACTGCAGACGGCGACCTCCTCATGATGCCAATCAACGGCAAATTCTTAAAGAAGTACTATCCTTAGCCAAGGATCCTGCTCTCGATCAAGTTAACATTACACCTCTGATCGAGACCCGCGCTCCGGAACGCGCACAAAGAGAGCCTCTCTCTTTCTCCAAGCATATCAAACCTGTTGATAGCTGGGGGTTTGCTTAAAATCCCAAGGGACCTGCTCCCACTTGATTTCCTCTCCAGAATCACTTACCAATTCTCGTCCATAGAATGGTAGGACCACATATTCCGCTGTTATGTTAACATTAAACCTATGACAGCAGTCCCCTCATTTCTCCTCGTGAGAACGAGACCTCCAAAATCACTTACCAATTCTCATCCATAGAATGGTAGGACCACACAAACCTCCGCTGTTATGTTAACATCAAACCTATGACAGTGATTTCCTCGTTTCTCCCCGAGAAGACGAGACCTTTTCCAAATTCAATCCGATTTTTGAGCTTGGTGGCTTCTCAACCAGTTATGTCATCGCGACCTCTGAACTGGCAGATAGCCAAGTCTCATCTATCATTGAGCTTAGCGGCGTCTCAATCGGTTATGTCATTGCGACCTCTGAACCAGCAGACAGCTAAGTCTCAATCTCGAGTCCTGTTGACATTTACAAAAGACAGGTCTCGATACTTGTTGACATTTACAAAAGACAAGTATCATCTGATTTTTGAGCTTGGTGGCTTCTCAACCAGTTATGTCATCGCGACCTCTGAACTGGCAGATAGCCAAGTCTCATCTATCATTGAGCTTAGCGGCGTCTCAATCGGTTATGTCATTGCGACCTCTGAACCGGCGGACAGCTAAGTCTCAATCTCGAGTCCTGTTGACATTTACAAAAGACAGGTCTCGATACTTGTTGACATTTACAAAAGACAAGTATCACCTATTTTTGAGCTTGGCGGCTTCTCAACCAGTTATGTCATCGCGACCTCTGAATTGGCAGATAGCCAAGTCTCATCTATCATTGAGCTTAGTGGCGTCTCAATTGGTTATGTCATCGCGACCTCTGAACCAGCAGACAGCTAAGTCTCAATCTCGAGTCCTGTTGACATTTACAAAAGACAGGTCTCGATACTTGTTGACATTTACAAAAGACAAGTATCACCTAATTTGAACTTGGTGGCTTCTCAACCAGTTATGTCATTGCGACCTCTGAACTGGCAGATAACCAAGTCTCACCCACCTTCGAGCTTGGTGGCTTCTCAACCAGTTATGTCATCGCGACCCCTGAACTGGCAGATAGCCAAGTCTCAACCTCGATACCTGCTGACATTTACAAAAGGCAGGTGTCTCCCTTTTCAGCCCCGCAAAGGGCTAACCTCGAGACTGGCGGCGTCTCAACTGGTTATGTCATTGCGACATCTGAACCAGAAGACAGTCATGTCTCATTATCCAAACAGCAGAAGTCAAGACAAAAGAGAAAAAAAAGAAGAAGAGAAATTTCTATTTCCAAAAGGGCGGGATACATAAAGGAGCATATACAATGGCCTACAAGCGCACAGTGTAAGATCGAATCCGATCTCCGAGTGAGGCCAGTCCCGTTCTCCTGTCATCAGCAGCCTGGGCCAGCGCCTGTGACCGCAGCTCATCTTCATTGAAGTCCACCGCCTGAGCCAGACGAGCTTCAACCTCCGCCAAAGTCGCCTTCTGTGACGACTCTTGCCGCGCCAGATCCTCATTTTGAGCTCTAAGCTGCTCAAGCCGCGCAGTCTCCTCAAGGCGCACCGGTATGGCCTTGGATAAAAGGAGATTCGCCTTCCTGATCATCTCCTCGGGCCTCCTGATCTTGTCTTCAGCATCAAGAAGAGTGCTGGCGGAGACGTCAATTGCACTCCTAACCTCCACTCGCCTTGTCTCCAAGGATTCCAAGTCAGAAGAGATAGCCTTAACGGCTTCTTGAGCAGCAAGTTGGGCCTCATGCCTTTGGGCAACGAGACGCGCGAGTCGTTCATCAGCCAGGGACGCCGCGTCTGAGCGGTAAAGACGACGCCACTCCTCTACGTCTTTCTCAAGGCCATCCACCAGGAGTTCCAGAGCAGCAGCTTGATGGTACCCCTCAAAGTCCCGAATGCAATCAATACCTCGGGAGAGGACCACCTTTAGCTTCGAGAACGGCACAGGCGAGCCCTTCAAGACTAGACCGATAGTCTGCTCCAAACTATTATAGAAGCTGTCAACCAGATTACCTATGAAGTCATTCTCAGCTTCATCAATCTTTGGTAGAGGGACAACCTCGGAGCAGTCTACCAGCCCGGCCGACGCCACCGCAGAAGAAGAAGCGGGAACATCAACAACAGCAGCACAAGCCAAGGGCGATCTCGGCGGAGTCCTCATTGAAATCAGCACATCAGCCACCGCGAAGGAAGGACTGACGACCACCTCGGGAGCACCAGGCATAACCACCTGAGATGGGGAAGTAGGGTTGGTGACCACCCTCAACTCCATACTTGCCGGCACTTCACTCAGGAGTGAAGGCACCTGCGGAGCTATCGTCTCCTCAACCCCCGATCTCTCAGCTACCATGGGCTGATAAGAGGGGAGGTCGCCATACAGCACGTCCAATATAGCAGCATCCGCCGCGGACGAGGCACTCAAGTCACCCTCTGACCTCTCAGGAGAACCCTCCGGCTCCTTCGAAGCTGATGCACCTTGGGGACGAGCACCTGCAACAAAACCAAGGTAAAAAAAAAAGGAGACGCAGCAAACAGGCGAAGACCAAGAGGTCATAGTCATACCGAAGGCCGATGTCACCTCGTCAGCCTCATCGGAATCCAAGGGTCCCATCGGGAAGTTCTTACCAGACTCGGCGTAAATAGCCGGCCCGCTCTCACTTGCCGAGTACCCCGAGGACCACTCAATAGGGCTCGACGCCACAGGACTTCCTTTGGAAGTCCCAACGCCTGAAGGACCAACATTAGCCGCGCCACTCCCAGACTCTTGCGAGTGAACGGAAGAGCTGGCTGCAGCCCTATAAGCGAACAGGGGATCATATTGTTCCCCTTTCTCTCCAACCTCCTCAGCTCCTGCAAACAAGAGGTAGATGATGAGTCACTCAAATCATATCAAAGGCACATCATGCAGATGGAGTCGATCTTACCAGTAGTCGGTTCAGCAACCGACGGTTCAGCCACCAATGGAGCAGCAGGATGAGGCGCCGCAGAGACCTCACCCTCTACCACAATTGTAGGAGCCTGGCGACGGGGTTTCTTCGCCAATGACTTCCTACGGGAGCTACTCCCGCGCTTCCTCTTGAAGTGGACCTCAGAGTCCCCTTCTTCCATTTCTTCCACATGTCGTGGGGGAGCTGTCCCCACCATGCCAGAGCCGGCTTCACAGGCATCGGCTTCGCGGACATCAGCTCCTGTCCCTGCCTCAAAGCGAGGGCTCCCTGCATCAGAAGCCTCGCTATCATCCACAGCGATGAACTCCTCTATGCCAGGGACACGGACTCGTTTGCCCTCCTTTTTCTCAGAGGCTTTCTGCCTCAACCGATGAGCGATCAATCTCACACCCGAATTGTTGACGGTGAAGCCAGGGGGCGTGGAGTTCGAAGCCGCATACCATTGACAGAAGCACAGGGTCGTCCGAAGGCCGGGATCCGTTAACGGCGTGCGTAGCCGTGCCCCAGTGCCATCCGCAGTAAAGAATTGCCAGGCACGAGCCCCATCAATGAGGCTCCCCATGAAATGCAAGTCCGGATTCGGATTGCCCACATACAGCTGGTCGTACCCAAACTGGCGGGCGAACCGGCTCGGAATGTAAGGTTCCAGGTAGCAGGTGTCCCCACTCCTGAACAGCAAATGCGAGGGCCGGATGCTGACCAGCCACTCGAAAACACCTCGACTCAGGGAGAGTCACCCGATTCCGCATCATGGAATTCTTCATTGTACCCCGCATCCCGCATGCGAGGAAAACAGCGGAACATGTTGTAGGCGTCATAACGACGCACTAACTTACGGGCCTCGGCCACGTAAATCTTCTGCCAGGAACAGCCTTCGAAGCGGCGGAGAAGCGCCGTTCGGACACCTTGCGGAGGATCCGCCCCAGCTCCAATCAAAGTCGGGCAGTGCAAGGCGAACCACGCCATCAAGTAGGTATACGGTAAACCTACCCTAGGATTGGGTCCGTCGCTGGGCAGGACGGCACCCTTTCCTCTCCTCGACGCCGACGGTCTGCAGAAAGCCTCCGTCAGCGCACGAAGACCCCTCTGGATACAGCACACCATAGCCAGGAGAAGACCCAGACGGTGACCATGGACCAAGCGCACAGCCGGCAGCAAGACATTCGGGTGAACAATGTCACCCGAGGAAGACGGCACCACACATTTCTTTAACCAGATGGTTAAGAAACCGGCCAGCAGCGCCTTCCGAGACATAGGCCGACGAGCCTGGTGGTGAAAGCTCCGAAGGACCTCACCTTCCTCAAAAGGACCATCATCTTCAGTCACGACGATGTCCTTTTCAGCATGCGCCTCCATCCGAGCCAAGATGTCCTCCTCAGCAACTCCGCAATGAGAAGCCTCAAGCGCACTCTTCATGTCGGGAACAGATAGTTCCCCCAGCTCGTCAAGCTCTTCGAGCTACTCTTGCCACCGGTGTGGATGCTGGAACAAATGTGCAGGTGGCACATCAGTTCCCGATAAGTCTCGAGCAAAGCAGGCTCCTGCTTCTCCAACAGAGCCAACTCCGCTTCACAGGGAAAGTACTCTTCGTACGGAAGAGACCCGAAAGGTAAGGCAGAGATTTCCCACATCTCGTGCAAAGCCATGCCCAACTCACCAACCGGGGTGAAGAAGGTCCCCGAGGCAGGGCAGTACAACTCAAGGATAGCGTAGAACCACGCCACCTTCATATCAATGCCGTAGCAGGTCGCCCTGACGGCCTCATGGAGATTTAGCCTCTCCAAGTCCCTCCCGAAATGAGAAAGGACATAGTTGGTTAATTCCGCCCCATCTATTGGGAGGGTGAATCCAACCGGGAGCCCTAAAGTCAGTAGCGGGGTAATTCCCGCCAGCTGCGCAGAATTGATTGCCAAAAGTCTGCGCCACAGCCGGATTCTCTCCCATGGGAAGCTCTCGTGATACTTTCCCAGGATATAGCCCCATTATGCGGAGGGGAGGGCCCGCCCCTGAGTAGCCGGAATGATACGACAACCTCCCAACATGGACAGATTCAGCGCTTCGGCTCACGTTCCATGCCATCTTCCGAACCTGAGTCACAGCCACGAAGGAAGACAAGGGAAGTGTCGCTTAGTGGACGGGAGATAATACTTCTCGCCATCCAACTGAAAGATCCACTGTCCTTCGCCGGCCTGCAACTGGTGATCGGGATCAGGCGCAGCATCCCCGAACATGAAGTCAGGCTTACTGTAAACCTGACGATCGACATCCTCCAGAGGAGCTGTGGTCAAGATGCTCCGGGTGGTCTGCGGGAGACCACCTTGGATGAGCGTATCCCGTACAAGGGAACTCCGCTCACTGAATAAAGAAGCCTCCCCATGGAACTGCAGGCTGAGGCTACCACCTGCTCGTCTGGATAACCCAAACAGTTGTTCGGGATACCGGAGGCATAATTCACTGCAAAGACAGAAATGAGCTATGATTAGTTCACCAATCAAGTGGATATTAAAGTATAAAAATTCACTAAGGCATAGCCTCGCTCAGTGAGCAAAGCCAGTAAGGCGGTAGCTTCGATGAAGCTTGATCTCGCGGATAAGACTGCAGCCTCGCAGAAAATATCCGAAGCACCAACTTCGCTTAAGCAGGAAGTGGTATAGCCCTGAGGGCTGATGTCAGCAAAAGAGCATCATGACCAAAAGTCATCATGACTGAAAGGACTTATTCAAGTCCTTTTCCTCAAAACAGGACGGAGATGGCCCAAGTTATGGCTTCGCACGGAAGCTCAAAGAAGAACTGTTCAGTTCTTAATTCCCTGGTGCAAGCAAAATAGGGAAGTTGAAGGGAAACCAGTTCCCTGATAAGGACAGATCACATTCGATCGTCCTAATGGCCGGATACCGACTCCAAAGAAGGAAGATCACCATCCCTAATCTGGGAGAAGAGTCTCTTACCAGCGACAGGTCGCTCAATGACCGGAGGAGGAGGGCCCTCCGCTGCAGAAGTCGCTACCTCCTTACCCGCTCGTCTTTTGGGCGCCATTAAGAACTGTAAAAGTTCTCGAAATACTCTGAAGCAAAGGGGAAGAAGGAGAGGAAAAGACAGAAATTTCTCTGAAAAAGGAGATCCTTTTTCTGTTCAGCCCGATCGGGCTTTTATAGGCCAATCAGCGCCTGAATCGAGGCCTCAAAAAAGGGCACATGCCGCCGTTTCGAATTAATTCGAAACAGTGCCCGAAGCGCCTGAGGCGCTTTTTCCCAAGGAGCGACGGTTCAACCCCACTAAGGGTTAACTCCGCACATGAGCAAAGTGCGGACTTCGCACAATCCTTCAAGGACTTCGCCGAGAAGCTACCTTAGCCCTCTAAAAAGGACTATATCCTTAGCTCCGCGCACAGTTTAGCCTAGCTATGGCCAGACTCTCAGTGAAAGCAAGCTAAAAGTCAGATGATCAGACGACGAACTTTCATTGATTCAAAAGCAAGGGTACATTGATATTACATCAAAGTTGTGTTTCATACAACACATTCAGTTGCCCAACAGGGCCATACAAGCAGTTTTATCTGCTTCCAAGCCAGATCAACGGGACAGGAAAGGCTTTCCTCCTGCACAAGGCCGTAATCCTTCGCACATGAACAGATGGTGCCACCAGGACACGGTCATTTTTCTCCACAAAATGGCAGATCTTGCAGGCCATTTTGTTGAAGCCTGGCAATAAAACTTATCGCCGCCACAACGTCAGATCACCTATAATGGGAATTGGCAGGGATGTCAGTGATCTGACGGGTGTGAAGCCCACTCCCCCCGGAGTGGATCATCCCCGACGGAGGCCACCAAAGTTGAAAGTCGGCAACGATGTCAGTGATCTCACTGATCACCTCCGACGAAGCGGCAGCCAGCCTCACCTCAGAACGAATCATCTCGGATAAGAGGCTGCCAATAGCCTCTAGGACGCGCACCCGCTGCCCCGAATTGTTCCTCCTCCTGCTTAAAGTAAAGCTTCAACCGGGGAAGCATAAGGCAATTTTATGGCTTCTTCCATCAAGTCACCAGACTGGCAAGCACAGCTCACTGCAAGGCAAATTGGAGCAAGTCAGCAGTCAAGCACAGAAAAGCTGCAAAAATACTAAGTCAGATTCTTCGGCGGCAAAGCAATCCGACTTTAGTCAAAGCAGAGGATAAGCCTCGCCTGCACAGCAACCATGGGCTGGCTCAGCAAACGCCAAGTCCTAGCCCTACCTATGCAGCAAAGTCAGACTGATCTTGTGAAGAACAGTCTCAACATTCACCAACATGGAAAGACTGGCTCAACTATTGAAGAGGCCGAGTCCCAAGTCCTGCCTGCGTAGCGGACTTAACATGCAAATGATCTCTTCTGATCAAGTCAAGATGACAGCTTCGCAGAAAGCTATGATGAGATCCTTCTCTGCAGCAGTCGATTGCAAGGTGAAGAGCAAGGGAAGCTAATCCCTGGAGCGAGCTGTCAAAGCTAAATCAAGGGAGATGAGTTCCCTAAAAGCAGTGAAGTCCTTGAATGATCAAGACTTACTGGTCCTTGGCCGGTTAGACAACCAGAGTGGGCTTTCCCACTAATTCAGAGATCTGAGTATCTCTCTCAACTAAGAGAAGAGAAGAAGAAAGGCAAGGCACTTCTCTTCAGAGGACCTCAAGCGTCCTATTTATAGGCCCCATGGCCTGAGCACAACCACCTCAAGCGTGGAAACACGAGCGCATTTAAGGCATTCATTACGCCTTGATAACAGGGACGGTTTCCATTGGAACCGTACAAGGAGAAAAACGCCTCCCTCATAAAAGGCACTCATGGCGCCTTGAAGAAAGGGAGTATCCTCCCTTGGAAACGTGCAAATTGGAGAATATCTCTCTCGATCAGCGCAAGAGAAGGAGTAATCCTCCTCGTAACCGACCCACGACAGTTGGTCTCGGAAAAGCAAGAGTTCCTCAGCGAACTTATCCAGAGGCGGAGCTACCCGCACGCAAACGCGAAGCGACTCGCGGATCTGCACGATTCTTCGGCGAATCTATCCCAAAGCAGGATTTAAAGCGAAGCTGAACTCAACCATCATGGCGATGTTCATACTACATCCACCATCACAGCAGTTCAAAGTGTTTCGAAGTCTGGGCTATTGCAGACTCTCGAAAACTTTGAAGGGGGTCTTGTTGACACTTAAAAAAGACAAGATTCTCATTGGTCCGAACAATGTCTAGCGACAGACGAGCTGAAGACCAGTTTTCCATCCACCTCCAAAGGACAAGGAAGCAGCTTGGACTCCACTGATCCAGCAAGCAGAACAGTGAACCCAGATTGTTTCTAAACAGACCTCAGCAGGTCTAAAGTGCTAGCATTTAGCATTACATTAGCCCAAGGAGATAGCCTCGCTTGAGAGGCTAGCATCATCCAGAGCATCGCCAGGAAGCTAACCGACAGCTTCGCCGAAAAGCCTCTTTTCGGACTTCGCCAGGAATTGCCTCCAGCTCCGCTATGAGCTTCAAAGCGGACAGCTCTGCTATTGGTCAATCAAATCTCGGATGAGATCGGATCCAATCAGATCTAATCCAATTAGAGACCAATATGGCAGGTGATTGCCACAATCTCTTGACTCTCTTGAAACGAGTAAGAAGATCAGAGGAGATCCTCCGACGATATGGAAAGGATCACAACAAATCGGAAAGATCAAACCGACTTGCCATTTTCTAGCTCCGCAGAAGCTATTTTAGCCTCGCAGCAAGGCTACTTTCCAGATTTAAACAGATTCGATTCAATCTGTTTCCATATCTTCAAAAGGGACGATTATACCCTTACTTTCCCTATAAATAGCCCGCCATCGGCAGCAAGGATAATCAATCGATCAAGGCGAGATTGCATCTTCTCAAAGATCGGACTTCTTCACCAACGCACCGTGTAATCTCCAATTCAGAGATCTTTCAAGAGAAATACTTCTCTTTTCAGGGTGGCGATACCCTAACAAACCCCTTTTTTCTCAAGAATCTCCGAACCAGGCGAGAAGGAATTCCTCACAAAAGGCGGTCTTTTGAGAAGTAGCAAGAGAGTTCTACCAACTCTCTATTCTCTGATTCCCGGAACCAGGCGAGAAGGGAATCTCAACGCTCGCATCGTCAAAGGGACAAAGTGGTCGCGCGCTGACCAGACTCCTATCGGCACATTTTCCCAGAATCTCTGAGGAGATCTACTTGTAATCTTTTGAGAATACTTGTAATTTAGCTCCTCAAATTCTTTTTTATAAGTTTTCCCCTTTGCAATATAATGGAAAACAAGATGGCGACTCCGCTGGGGAAAGATCTCTCCACTACCGAGGATCAAGTGTCGCAATGCGACGATCAGACCTTAGGGTCTATCTCTGAATTCATAAAAACCGGTGCAGCCAGATCCTTTCTGGCTAAATCTTCAAGGACGGTCTCTGCGGAGACAGAAAAGGTTCTTCGCAAACCTGCTGCGGTCCTTTGGCGCAACAAGGAAGCACGCCCACGGCCCAAGTTCTGCACCTTCAAGAACCTAGTCGTCCGGATCAATCAAAGAAGATTTGAAGAAGTCCTCTCTAGGGGTGGCTTGATGCTTCGAGCACGGAAGCACAAGGAGGTCTCCACGGCCAAGTTTCAAATCAGAAACCAGAGGCAAAATCTTGCCAACACCCCACAGCCTCTCATGTGGCTAGTCAGGTTCCTTGCGAACCTAAGCATCCTCTGCCAAAGCGGATATGGAAGCCTAAACAGAGGTCCTCTGCTGAAGCTTCAGGCGTAGCTACGCCAAAACCGCGCCTCTCTTATGAAGAAAAAGACAAGATGCCCGCCTGCTCCGACAATGCTGCCAGCCATAAAGTCAAGACGGCAATCATACCGTCTCCTAGAGCATCAATGCCCTTCGTTAGCCTCGCTTTCACAAGCAAAGCTACAGTACCTCAGCGTACTCATCGGGTTTACAGCCGCGAGGCTAGAACCAGAGCACAGTTCAGTGCTGATCCTTCCCGCAGGAACAAGGAGGACGACGCGTCATCCTATGCGCACCCCCGAGAAAGTCTCTATGTGATAGGTAGTGAAAAATGCATAATTGTCATCATATATACCATCGCATTTGCACATTTATTCATATTATAATGCACATTTATTAATATTTCTTTATTTAATGTGTGCAGGCCTCGAATTAGCAATTTAATAAGAAATAAAGCTTAAAGAGCCCAAAGCCCAAGATCCAAGCCCATGTTTAAAGCCCAGGTGAAAAAGCGCAAATACAAAGAGTCAAAATGCAAATACAAGGGCTAAAAGTTGCAAATATCAGAGATTAGGGAAGGATAGACTTCTATCCAACCCTAAACACCTGCAAGATGAGGATAAAAGGCCAAGATAAAGAGGAATTTCGTGGAGAGAAGATTTGAAGAAATCTGGATTAAGGGTAACTTGATTACCAAGTTATCTCGAAAATCCAGATTAAAAGGCCAGGATCACACTTCTAGAAGCAGAATCCCACATGGACGGACCAGGAGAGGCCACGCGCCAAAGCCCGTGGCCAGAAACCCTAAACTTTGCCGCAAATTGGCGGCAGAACTAGGGTTTTTGCGGCATTTTGAGCTTATCCAGAGCCCAGATTTCGTTGGCAACTCTATCCGGGACTCCTCTACATTCTGCATTATAAATATCCGAGCAGTCGCAACAGGGAGGGGCATGCAGAGACAATTAGGGTTTTCTTTAGCCACTTTTATTAAAGTTGTAATTTTTATTCATGCTATTTGTGGAGAAGAAGGAGACGATTGTGTAACCGAAGATTCATCGAAATAAAAGGTCACTCTTTTGTTCTCTTTTAAATTCTGCTACTTTATTGTATTTCTTTTGTCATCTCTCGTTGTTTTAATCTGTGATCTCTTCTTTTCGTTTTTCGTTTTTTCTTTGCAATCTTTCTCATAAAAAATAAAAAAAATAAATAATTTGAAAAAAGGAAAAAAATGATGTGGAAGAACTAATCCTCCTAGTGGTTTGCTGAGATTCTTGAAGCAACCCTAGAGCAATTAAAACTTGATCAGATTAATGAACATCACTAGAAACCCTAGGTTTAAAGGCAACTAATTCTAGAAGATTAAAAAAATACTTAAAATTCTTAATCTAGGTTACATGTTAAAAGAACCTTTCATGACTTCAACTTAAGAACTAGGACAGCATAAGTTGAGATTCGTCTTCTATTAGGCTGTACCTAGATGTTAGGAGGAACCATAGTTAGGTTTTTGAGTAATGCAACTTAGTTAGAATTGTGTATTAATTTTTCTTGCTTGATATAGTTGTAATAACCTAGGGTGAATCATATCAATCTTAAGATGAAGATCAAGCTCTTTAATTCGCAATAGGGTTGTGGTAGAAAATCAGCAAAACCACCTCTTTTACATCTTTTACATATCAAGATCTAATCTCTCTCTCCTATTTTTGAAGATACAGAGGAATCGAGTCGAAACGCTTTCATCGCATCCTTCCCTGAGGATCACGACCCGCTCGAGCCCTTGCTACAGCGGATTCACATTGAGACTAAGAGATCTAAACTTTTTATTCTTTAAAATCTCAATCAAATTTTGGCGCCGTTGCCGGGGAAGGAACGGCACGATTTTCTCGTTCTAATCATTCTTTCTTTTCTGTTGCAGGTACAGAGAACAGGAAACAAAATCAGAGCAGCAGAAAGCACATATAGCTATCCAGTGCCTCTGCCCTCGAAGGCAGAGCACTTGGACCTACAACTTTGCGCCGCAAACGCGGCAAAAGCCGCGAATCCGCGTAATTGTAGTGCACTACTGACAGATTTTTCTGCAGGTTGCTCTGCAGTGCAAAATTCTATTTTCTGCTGTGTTATTACCTCTCTGTGATCACTCTGCAACTGCTAATAATTAACATTAACCTATTTGTTGAAAAAATAAAAAAAATTTTTAGACTCTTGCATTTTAGGGCACGTGTCTATTTTTAATTCTTTAATTCTGTTGAAGAGTGCTGGCGACAAGGTACGTTTGCATAGTATATAGATTAGAAGCACTCTTGGTTGTTTACCGCTTTCTTGAGTGATTTCTTTTACCGCTTTACACGTACACTAATCCATCTTAAGGGCATAACCCATAACAAAGATAAGGTGGGGATTTCATCACCCTTCCTTGGCCCACAAATCATATCAGTCACACTCACAACCCTAACCCTAATTAAAACTTGACTAGACGTTGGCCCTAAGGTAACTCGGACTCAATAGGAGATTGACCGAAGAAGGAAAGTTGTTCGAAATTAACCCTTGTCAAATCGGTGTCTAGCAAAGGGATTGAGGGCCGAAAGCCCGAAGAACGGTGGTTATTTAATTAAGGAACGTCTCTGACGGAAAACCTCCCACCGGTCTTGCCCTGACCTGGCCGATTAGCTCGTGGTTGACGTCGACAATAGACCTCCTAAGGACAGTCTAAAGTTAGGAGTCGTCTAGGTCAAGGATAACCTAGAATAGGATTTTTGTTTGTTTTTCTTTTTTTTTTTTTTGGTTGATTGGGTGAACTTGGTTGCTAACTGCATGCCCACTTGGTCGAGAGACCAACTCACATCCAAGCTGACTAGGACTAGTTCACCACCCGAGCAAAAGCCCGACTCTCTCATGGCTCAACCGCCATCTCTCCAAGATAGGTTCTATCCCCTTAGAACCTCTATTCCTTCTTGCATCAAGCTAAGTAATGAAGGTGTTGACCCATTTGAGCTTAAGCCACAATATATCAACACCCTTCCAAAGTTTCATGGACTTGAATCAGAGGATGCATACTTCTTCATAGGGAATTTGAGGAAGTATGTTTAATGATGAATATCCCTAAGTTGGGAAAAGATGCCATTAAGCTTAGGTTTGTCCCCTTTGCTTTGAAAGATTTAGCAAAGAAATGGCTTTACAGTCTAGAGGTTGGTTCTATAGACACTTGGGACAGTTTCGTTAAGGCCTTCTTAAAGAAATTTTATCCCGTTCACAAGACTGCACTGATTAGGAAGAACATCCTACAGTTTAAGCAAACAGCCAATGAGTCTTTTTGGAAATACTTCGAGCGGTTTAGACCTCCTTGCCCAATGTCCCCATCATGGGGTAGAGAAATGGCGACTTTGCCAAGTTATATATGATGGATTGGATTATTCTACTAAGACATTGTTAGAATCCATGTGTCAAGGAGGATTTCTGCAAAAGAATGAAGATGAGGGATGGTTATTGTTTGAGGACTTAGCTGAAAAATCCATCCAGTGGGACCCTACTCCTGAGAAATCTAGGACTAATGACCCTACTACTTCTTCTAGAGGTATCCATTCCATTGAGGCAAACATAGCAAATGATGCTAAGTTAGCTGTTGTGATACGTAGACTAGAGGTTCTTGAAACTAAGGAGCCAGCCTCTGTGAACCAAGTCAGCCCAACATCTTCGGCGGGCTGTACTTATTGTCAAGATAGGAACCATGTGTTCGAGGAATGTCCTGTCTTCATAGCGCACCAAGGTTTGCCCGAACATATGAGTGCGGCCTTCACAAGGCCCGCCAATAATCCTTATTCGCCCACCTACAATCCTGGTTGGAGAAACCATCCCAATTTTTCATGGGGCCCAAGTAACAATGAGCAGATTAGGCCCAAATTCTCCAACAATTTCCAAAATCCCCGCCCTATCAAGGTTTTCCCAGTCAAAATCAGCCACCTTCTTTCCAATATTCACAAATGGAAACAAGGATGTCCAACATGGAAAAGAAGGTGGATACCCTAGTGAAAAGCCAAGACACGCTGGCTCAAGTCCTAAGTAGGATAGAGATCCAATTGAGCCAGCAAGAGAGACAAAGGGGTACCCTACCGAGTCAACCATTGCCTAACCCTAGGAATCCTAGGCCAGCCAATGAGGCTCAAGACCCAAATCAGTGTCATATGGTTCATACACTAAGATCGGGGAACAAGTTGATAATCAAGTATCCA
>JAVJIF010005345.1:0-170080 GCA_038442645.1 Agave tequilana
ATGGAAAAGAGAATGGAAAGAAAGAGATGATTAAAAGAGAAATTGCAACTTTAAGAAAAGGTTTTGGAGAAGGTGATTTAGAAAGCTTGAGAATTGTTTTGTTGTTTTATAATAAGGAAGCAAATCTGGGCTCACTATCTCACTACTCAATTGTTCATTCTTCTATTGAAATATTAAGTGCCTCAAAGTGATCATTTGCAAAACTTTAAGTTGATTTTTAGAAAGTTGAAGTAAAACACATAAGATGGTTGGCAGAATTTAGTCTTTTCTTCGAGAAATCGTTAGAATTTGAATACTAAATCATCAAGCGCGAAGAAGCAAGAATGAAGTAAAAACAATTCAAGAGATGTTCATGAAAGAAGTGAGAGTTTAACAATCCAAACCATCCTCATGTGCCTTCAAGAACACTTTCAAAAAAGAAAGGCTTTTAAGTAAGGCATGCATATGATTCATTGGGTCTTTTAAAAACAGAAGAGAAGAAGAACAAGAGAGAGTTACAACAGCGAGACTAGAAAACCGTTTAGTTACCCATGGAAAATGAAGAAGAAAGCATAGAAATAATGTAAACCATACCGTACTGCAAGTGGAAGAAAACGCGGCTCGACTCTTGTATTTATGTCACTTCAATCTTCAAGTACAAGCACTCAATTCCTCTCTTCTCACAAGTTTTGATACTGGACTACAAAGTAAAAATAAGATTACAACTTTTGTGCTAGCTAACAAAGAGCCTAAATCCTAAGAAAATAAACACAAATTCTAATCCTAGTCTTCGCTCCATTTTTCTTTGTTGAAACCAGTATTTATAGGCAAAAACCTAAAGGATAGGATCCCGGGAAGATTGGGGAGCAAACGCTCCCCCAACAACCTCCACTTGGCTGCGGAAACGCGGCTTGGGCCGCGTTTTCGCGGCCCTGGTGTGGCCAGGTGGCCACACCCAGTTGGGGGAGAACTCTGCTTTGGTGATTTGCCCGTATCTTCTGCTGGTTTTCTTGTTTCTGCTCCAGACGTTGACGAAACAACCTTTGATTGTGTGGCTTCAACCGCTCGATTCAGGGAGGATTCTTCTCAACCTCTTGATATGCCAAGATTGTGCCCTGATTTCTTCATTTCAAATTTATTCTGAATTAAATCAGAATTTGGTGGGCTTTTGGGCTTGTTTCTCTTTTCTTTCTTTTAGCACTTGGGCCTACATTTAACAAAGAAAAAGGAGACTTATTCATAGGATTTATTAGCTAAAAAGTATGGTAAGGTGACAATGTAAATGCAATATATGTGACTAATCACCTGACCTAAGGCTGGTCTTTGATGGCGTCGAAGATATGGTCGATAGGTATCCTGAATGGAACGAGATCGGGCTATGCTGCACTTCTTTTGCTAGATTTGAACGCATGCCTGGGTAGTTTGTAGACAGTGGCGGCATTTTGGCTCGGATTCCTTCTCGGGAGGAACTGTGTCTTCGGCTTTCGATCTAGGGTCCTTTTTTGGGAGGGCGACTAGTGGCAACTCGAGTCGCCTCTTCAATCTGCATGTACTTTTGTGCTCAGACATGGATATCCCTCATCTTGGTGACATTATTCTTCACTAGATGCTTATAAAATGAATGGGTGACTTGTAACCTATTGATGAACACTGCGATGACAATGTCTTCGTTGCAATTATGTACCAGGACCATCTGGCTCTGGAAGCGGCTGACATAGTTTTTCAAGCTCTCCCCTGGTTTCATTTTCAACATAAGGAGATGGTTAATGTTCTTCAGAAACTCTCTCCGGAAAGTGAATTAGTTGTAGAAGGCGGCAGTCACATCTTCAAAGCTTCAGAGGGAGTTCCTCGAGAGCGAATAAAACCAATAATAGGAGGCTCCCTTGAGGATGGAAATGAACACCCAATAGAGAAGGAGGTCATCGTGAACGTAAACCGTTATCTTGTTCTAACATTGGCGAAGATGCCGGAGAAGGTCGGAGGTTCCCGAGTAGTGATCAAAAGTGGGCATCACAAATTTCCTCGAGAAATGGAGTGTAGTGATTTTCTCCAACAGGGGTGAGTCAGAGGATCCTCAGCCCACTGTGCTCCATTCCCTTCAGGAGTTGCTGGCCTGTTTGCTTAAGCCGCTTCTAGACTAGATCCCGGTATCTTATATGCGAGAGAACTTCGGGCTCAGGAATGCCCAGAGTCCTCAGAGCACTCATCATCGTCAGAGGTCTCCGACCGGTCGCGCCTTGATTAGTCTCTAAAATTGCATATTTCATACCACATCTTCACATTTATTCAATATTAAATTCTGCTAATAATACCTCTCTTATATGTTTTCAGGTTCATGGCATGAAATGAAGAAGACCCAAAATCACCATTTAATTGGTAATTAAAAGCCTACAAATATAGCCATTGACTTTGGGGGCTGTTTTGTCAAAATCAGGGGCCCAAATCCGGAACCAACAAGAACATCCGACAGGGGGACATCCGAAAAGCGCGCAGCAGGTGGCGTTGCACATGTTTCCCAAGCATTATCGCGGAAATGCAGCAAATGTCGTGTTTCCGCGGCTTCGTACAGTCCTCTTGGACCCCTTTGTGCCTTATAAATACCCTATTGGTGTTCTTCACAAGGAGAAATCTAGAGAGTTAGGGTAGTTTTCTTTCCATGTTGTAGTGTAGGGTAGTTTAGGTTAGGTGTTCTTCTTTTTCCTCCTTTGTATTTTCTATTTCTTATAGATCTTGTAATAGGAGAGAGAGTGGTACGTGATTGGAATGTAAGAGTACTTGTAAAAGAAGGTGACAATCTATGAAAGATTTTCTCTTTACCTCTCTTTGTTTTCTTCTCTCTGACTCCTTTTACATGTTTAGCTAATTTTCTCTCATGACAACTAACTACTAACCACTAACTTGCTAACTTTTTACTTGATAATCCACATGAATCAAATTGCCTCTACTTGGCCTTGCTCTTGCAAGAGCCATTGATGGCTCAAGATGATTGATTCTAACACTCTAAACATCTTAACTTTCTAACAAGCTAACATTACTTTATTACATGCTTACTCTTATTTAGTTTTGATGATTTAAGTGTACCTTACATTTGTTGTGTTGAGTTTGGATGTGAAAATTATTGCATGGGTCATGCTTTAAAACGCTCTTGAACCAAGGACTAGTGATGGCCAAGGATTATGTGAGGCAACTATCACTAAGAGGTTAGCATGGTTAGTGGAGCTATCAGTAGTTAGTAGCCATGAGTTTTCTTTCCTTTTTACTTTATTTTAGATATATAAACAAAAATCACAAAAATCATTTCTTTTATGTTTCCCACTTCTTCGTGTTTCACCGTACTCTTCTCTTTTCATTGTTTATTTTCTTTGCTTTTCATTCTTTCAAACATTGAAGAACTTTTAACATACACGTGAACATTCTGGTACAGCTTCTATCGCTTCCCGTCTCTGTGGATTCGACCCGTTTACCCTCTATGCTATAACAGAAGTACCGAGGAAGTCAAAGCATGCACTTTTAACTCGTGATTTCAAAACATACATTTTTTGTGCGCGGTTTTTTTCACGATCAAATTTTTGCGCCGTTACCGGGGATGGGAACGGTTTGATTTCACGTTTTTGTTAACTTTTCTTCTTTATTTTTTGGTATGCAGGTTAAAGTCTTAGCATTACAGAAGTCCACACTTGCTCTTGTGTGGTTGGATAAATTCTTATATATTCTTATACTCTGTTGCTAATTTTTATTTATATTACCTATGCATTGTAATAATTAAGAACTAAAATATAGAAATTGGATGCTTTAAAATGGTTTAGACATTTGCATTTAGACACGTGTCAATTTTTATTTCAATATACTGTATTTTCTTCTTGTGTTGTTGTGATCTTGACGGAGGTGTACATATTGTATTGCATATATTTAGGACAAACATGTGGGTGATTTACTCGCTTTGTGTGTTCATTCTTATCTATATTGCACACTTGTACGAATTGAACTTAAGGGCAAAACCCATTACAACATAAGGTGGGGAAGTCATTGCCCTTCCTTAGCCCAAAAATCACCTCCCTACTCAGACAACCGAAGCCTAAATAAATTTAGTCGACGTTGGTCTCTAGGGACATCTCGAACTCATTTAAGAGATTAACCTAAGGGGAAGTTGTTAGAAGTTGACTCTTGTCAAATCAGTGTCTAAGGTTGGGGATTGAGAGGTGAAACCTCAAAAAATAGTGGTTTGGCATAATTAGGCCTGTTGCTTCGGCACGGATATCTCCCACTGATCTTGCCCCCACCTGGCCGATTAACTCGTGGTCAGATTCTGATAATATACCCACCGTGGACAGTCTAACCAGTTAGGAGTCGTCTAGGTCTAAGTCAACCCTAACATAGGGTTATTTTCTTTTTCTTTGTTTGTTTGTTTGTTTATTTCTTTTCTTTTTTGTAAATTGTGAAATAAATTTTAACAACAACAATTTTCAATCATAATATGAATCTATATTTCACCCTGACCTCATTTGACTCGGATAACTCTGACCCGGCTATGTACAATATGAACCAACCATATATGCCGGATTGAGATTATCCCACTCAATATGACTCATATCCCCAATCCTATGACTATAATTTTCAAAATAATTTTCAATTTTCACAGAGTACATGGAGATTCACCTCCCCCGAGTCGAATTTTTAACCACCTTATCCACAATTTTCATTCCCCAATTTGGATTCATACCCTCCTTTTCCTGTCCCACCAACTGAAGAAAAATCTAATTTGAAAAGAAGTATGAAATCCATGCTTGAGTCCCAATAAAAGTTCAAAATTTGCTCAATTCATAATCCTTCCTAAATCAACTCCATATACTCATTTTCTAGAACATCCAATTGAAGAAGAATCTGAGCTAGAAAAGCATTTGAAAGTCCTTTGTGAAAAAGTGCAACGATTTTAAAATATGTTGGACTTATCATCTCAACCAAATTTTCAACAGTCCTACTCATCTTTTCCAGTCTCACCGATTCAAAATGACAAGCATCAATACTGGACTTGAGTATGGAACCCTTGCGTGAGTCCGAGCAGCAATCGCAAAATCTGATGGACTCATAATTTCACCACAATTTTTAAAATCAACTTCCATACTCACTTTTTCAAGAAGAACTAATTGCAAAGAGTATGGAAGACATGATTTAGACTCAAAATTCTGTTACCCAGCCTAGCAGTAGGTTAGACTCGATAATGAGCAATTTGATCAATGAGAGCAAGGAAAGTCCTTCCTGTCAACCTTTGACCAATCCTTATATCTCTAACTCTACCGATTGGACCCAAGAATCATACTATTTTGGAAACCAAGATTCAATTTCAGCAAACCCATTGAAACTTGATCAAATCTAAGGTTTGAAAATTACATTGACATTTTGGCAAGTTATCCTTTTCTTGAAATTGAACTTGAGCTTGAAAGTAATCCTGAACCTCAAGTTGGTAGTTCCACTTCACTTTTTGATTCAATAATGACTTTGTTATCTTTACCAGATTTTTTTCTCTATTCCAGAGTCAACATTGAATCATGTACCAGTATACCGTGAAATTGAATCATAAATATCTTATGATCACACTTCTTTGATGGGAAAAGTGTGTGAACATCAATTCTTTGGTTTGGATCCCATTTTGAACCAATTTCGACTCCCCTTTTGAATCTCGACTTGATTTGAGTCAAATTTTCGAGTCAGTATTGGTTTTTGTTCCTATTTCATTTGAGTCCAATCAATCATCTTTCAAATCACACTTTATTGTTGGACGAGGATGTTGAAGATAATAACTCAGTAATTATTTTTGAAAATTGAAAATTGATGGGGTAATTTTTTCCAATAAGATCATACAGTTCTCTAATATTTTACTAGGTCGTATTAGAGAGGTCACTGGTGGGTTTCTATAAGATCCACATTATCTTGATTGGATAGCAACGCTTGACCCAATCAGACCACCACTAGAACCACCACCATGAGGTAATTTTCCTTCCCATCCCATTTGTTTCATATATATACACATTCACGATGCATTGAGGACAATGCATGAGATAAGTGTAGGGGAGGGTTTACTAACGTAGGTTAGTTTTAAATTTTTTTTTCTGTTACACTTCTTTTTAGGAACTTTTTATAATTTTCTTTTGTATAAAAACTCTTTTCTTTTCTTTTTACAAAACTTTTTGATATAAGAGAAATAGTTTTTAATTATTTTTTAAGAAAATTAAGATTATCTTAGGAATTAGGAAGACCTAAATTATGAAATTTTAAACCGAGTCAAAATAATAGATCTTGTTTAAATTTTAGGATATAAAATAAGATTAGAAAGATAATTTGATCTTGAATTTTTTGTCTTAAATTTATGCACTTCATACTTACACAATTTTTGTGATTGAAACAAAGACTGATAATGTCATAAAAATATATTAAAAAATGATGATAATAAAAATCACTTATTGAAGCTGAGTAATTATACCTCAGGAAGCATGATTATTCATGCCTAAAAAGATGGACAAAATCAAAATAATCCTCTTTAGTTTTGTGACCTTATTTACTAGAGTTCTTAAGCCCGAGGGATGTTTTCTCATCTGGTGCTCTAAGATCATCTGGTTTGGGAGTCACCGGCTAAAGGCTCACTACCCGAATAAGCTAGAAAGCCTAATAAAACTAAGGGAGAAAAAAATAAGAAAAAGAAAAAATATTAAATAATAAATGACATGAAAGTTAGAGTCTATATTTAAAAAATCTTCATTGTTCACATAGTGCATATTTTTTTAAGAGTTTTGTGAAAGATCAAAGAATCAATTTAATTTTAAATTCTTACATTTAATTTATAACAAGATTTTGTATTTCGATTTAGTTTAAGGAAGAATACTTTCTGGTTAATCTTTGATCTTGAATCACTTATATTCTCGTAAAAATACTTCAACACTTTTCTCTATTTCAAAATGTGTTTTCAAATATTGATATTTGATTTCTTTTGTTATGGATTTTGTGGGTGTAATCCGCTGAAAACCTCAGGAGATAAAACTCCTCCTCTAGGGAAATCCTAGAGTTTTAACGGCTTGTTGCGCATGCTCAGTACAATCGCGTCACCAGCGAAAGTGGTGTAATAATTCCTTTAGTTTTTTGTTTTGCTCGGGACGAGCAAAAGATAAGTGTGAGGGTGTAATTAGTCTCTAAAATTGCATATTTTATATCACATCTTCACATTTATTTAATATTAAATTCTACTAATAATACCTTTCTTATATGTTTCTAGGACCATGGCATGAAATGAAGAAGAAGACCCAAATTACCATTTAATTGGTGATTAAAATCCTACAAATATAGTCATTGATTTTGAAGGGATGTTTTGTCAAAACCAGGGGCCCAAATCTGAAAACCAGCAAGTACATCTGACAAGGGGACATCCGGAAAGCGCGCAGCAGGCGGCGTTGCGCGCGCTTCCCAAACATTGCCGCGAAAACGAGGCAAATGCCGCGTTTTCGCGGCTCCGTATAGTCCTCTAGTGCCCCTTTGTGCCTTTAAATACCCTGTTGGTGTTCTTCACAGGGATAAATCTAGAGAGTTAGAGTAGTTTTCTTTCCATGTTGTAATGTAGGATAGTTTAGGTTAATTGTTCTTCTTCTTCCTCCTTTGTATTTTTCATTTCTTGTAAATCTTGGAATAGGAGAGAGAGTGGTACATGATTCGAATGCAAGAGTACTTGTAATAGAAGGTGACAATCTATGAATGGTTCTCTCTTTTCCTCTCTTTGTTTTCTTCTCTTTAACTCCTTTTACATGTTTAGCTAGTTGTCTCTCATGGAAACTAACTACTAACCACTAACTTGCTAACATCTTACTTGATAATTCACATGAATTTAATAGCCTCTAGTTGGCCTTACTCTTACAAGAGCCATTGATGGCTCATGATGATGGATTCTAACACTCTAACATCCTAACTCTCTAACAACCTAACATTATTTTATTCAATGCTTCTCTTATTTAGTTTTGATGGTTTAAGTATAGCTTGCACTTGTTGTGTTGAGTTTGGAAGTAAAAGTTATCGCATGGGTCATGCTTTGAAACGCTCTTGAACCAAGGACTAGTGATGGCCAGGGATACATGTGAGACAACTATCACTAAGAGGTTAGCATGGTTAGTGGAGCTATTAGTAGTTAGTAGCCGTGGGTTTACTTTCTTTTTTACTTTGTTTTAGATATATAAACAAAAATCACAAAATCCATTTCTTCTATTTTACCCACTTCTTCGTGTTTCACACCGTACTCTTCTCTTTTCATTCTTTATTTTTTTTCTTTTCATTCTTTCAAACATTGAAGAACTTTTAACATATACGTGAACATTCCGGTAAAGCTTCTATCGCTTCCCGTCCCTGTGGTTCGACCCATTTTGCCTCTATGCTATAACGGAAGTATCGAGGAAGCTAAAGCACGCACTTTTAACTCGTGATTTCGAAACATACACTTTTCGTACGCGGTTTCTCCCGATCACGCCTCAGGTTGCCAGTGCAATGTGCGGCTTTCCTGTCATGCTTTGGTGACAGGGGATCTGAGCTCTTCCTTCGACGGTGTGGGAGGACTATGACTCTCACAGTGTATCAACTTGTTAGAGTAGTCGATCTAGATTCGAGCAGCTGCGTCTTTTTCAAGAGTAGCCATCTCATGTAGTCGATTCATCTCGGTATGCTGATCCTCCATCTGCTTCCTCAGGTCGAAGTGCATCTGGTGGAGTTGGTCGTTGGTGTGCTGGGGTTCGAGTTCAGCAGCTAGCACCCCCGCGATATGGTAGCGGTAGAGTGAGAGTTGATTAGTTTACAATTCTACATTATTATATCGCATTTTCCTACCGATTTATGAATAAAATGTCGGTCTAAATCATGTTTTGGTCTCTCTTGCAGGTAAATCAAGAGTTTAAGGGAAAGGAGTAATAAGAGCTTAATTAAACCCATTTTCGGGTAATTAAATCCGCATTACTTGGAGGCCAAGCAGGGAATATCTAGAAGATGCAATGAATCTAGACCTTTGCTCACGTCAGACGAATATTTGGACGAAATTACCAGAAACTGGATATACCATGAAGGTACTAGAAGATATATCAAGATTCTCGCCAAAACCAGGGAGTTAACTCCCTGGTTTTGCCGTGGATCCGCGGCAATTGCCGCGGATCCGCGGCAATGTGGTAGGGCCACATGTCGATTTTCGATGCGTGGCCCCGTCTCGTCTTTTAGAAGGCTCCTTCGCCTATATAAACCCCTGTAGAGGTCCTAAACGAAGCAGTTTTCGATTTTAGGCTAGGGTTTCTATGTTTTAGTATAGTGTAGGGTAGGTATTCTTCATTTATTGTATTTTGTATTGTTATTTCGTTTTTAGATCTTGTAGTAGGGCTGAGAGATTCATAGAGAGATAGAAAGGGATTGATGTAATAGATGATGACAATCTATGCAAATGTGCCTCCTTTCTTCTCCATTGTAATCTTCTCCATCTTCTACATGATGCTTGGCTAACTCTTCTTCTCATGGTAATCTAACTACTAACCACTAACCATCTAACTACTTACTTGATAATCCACATGAATCTAATAGCCTCTACAAGGCCTTGCTCTTGCAAGAGCCATTGATGGCTTATGATGATAGATTCTAACATTCTAACATTTCTAACACCTAACCCACTAACTTGCTAACTTGTAATGTCTTCTTTATTTCATGCTCACCTCTAACCGGTTTTGATGATTTAATAAGTAGCTTGCAACTTGTTAGTGGTATGGATGTGCTGTTTGAATGTAAAAGAACAATCTTATGGGCCATTCTTTGTATTGTCTCTTGAAGCCAAGGACTAGTGATGGCCGAGGATCCATGTGAGGCAACTATCACTAAGAGGTTAGCATGGTTAGTGGAGCAATTGATAGTTAGTAGTCATGAGTTTTCTTTTATTTTGTTTTAAAAATCATTTATTTTTACCATCGTCTTTGTTCATCTTTGTTTTCATTTTCTTTACCACAAGCTTCATCTTCTTTTCTATTTTGTTTCCCAAACCACTTCTCTTTTGTTTTCACATCGTCGTTTTCATCGCCTTCTCCACCTACCACATGCTTGATTTCCTTTTCTTTTCTTTTTTTTTTCTTTTTAATTCTTTAAACAAAGAAGAATTGTTAACATAACACGTGAATAGAGACTGTTAATGCTTCTATCGCCTCCCGTCCCTGTGGATTCGACCCGTTGAGTCAATGCCATAACGGAAGTATCGAGGGAACATTAGCACATATGAGCTTTTACATTGATTTCATAAAACATACGTTTTTAGAGTGTTGGTTCCGCCACGATCAAGAGTCTTCTTCGTCATGGATACAGATGTCAGATGGGTTGGTCTGATGATCCGCAGGCTCAAGGGATTCGATAGCTTTCCCTTTCCCTTTCAAAGTGGTAGCGACATCTGTTGTAGCCTAAGTGACGTTCCTCCTTGATGGAGCCATATCGGTAGCGTGAACTTGTTTTAAGGAAAGGTATTGGATGGGGAGAACTCGAGAGTGTACACTTAAAGCTCTCAATGAAAGCACCAAATACTGTGGTAACTCCTATGGAAGTTATCCATGCACCGAAATTATGAAGACGGGTCAAATAAATCTCAGAAAAATCAACATAAACACTGTGACTTACGTGAAAAACTCGAAAGGGAAAAACCACAGAGAAGGAGAGAGATTTCACTATAATAATAGCAATTACAATGGTGATTCTCTGGTGTACCAGGATTTCTGAGCTCAATTGATCATCTCTTCTCACAATGTAGGGGATTTTCTATTTTATACATGTAGTGCATGTTGGATAAGGCGGCAGACTCTAGCTCTATTTAAACATCTAACTGCTTTAGAGCTGAATTTCCTGGTTTGAAATGGTTGGGCCAAAGTGCATCTTTATCTGATAGTCTACGCCCAATTATTGATGTGGTTGATCTGTTTTCTGAGTTATAACTACTGAGATCGAATGAAAATGACTTAAGGATTAAGATTTCTCATAACTGATTTATCTCTTCTTTCTAACTACTTGATCCGCTTGGAGTTTCAATCGACCGAAGACTCCTACACGGGAGTTCTGAAAGTGGCTGCTTACTAAGCCCTTGTTTGAAGCTAGATGGACAAATGGCGTGATCTCATGAGGGTCAAAACTAACCACTACATAATGATTAATGTGGAAGGTGATCTCATGCTTTTAGGACCCTGTTAATCTGTTGGTAAACTAGAAATTTTTTTTCAAGAACTAGAATAATTAGTTTAAATATTTTATTATCTAGAACTTTTAGTGGAACTTTAATGTGCAATTGAAACAATCGTAGCATTTTCTAAAACATCTAGAACTAAAAAAAATGAAACATTTTCTAAAACATCTGATCATATGGCATCTTACCTTGATCAATTTTTAATTACTATTAGTTAATAATTACTTCTAAATATTAATAGATAATGCTTCTGATAAAGAAATTATTATTAACTATTAGCGATAAAAAATAATTATTATTTTATTACTTTCATTGTATTAACTATGACTGTTTAATGACATTAGTAAGTAATATTATTAATATCATTACTAATAAATACTGTAACAAAATAATATGAATAAAATTATTATAAACCAAATCCTCCAAACTTAACCAAGGCCCAACTTGTACCTGTCGTATTTCTTACCTGATACTGAATCAATTCCCAATGAAATAATTTTTACAGTAATAGTAAATATCTAACAAACCTCCGTAAATATATTTTTCAAGATAAAAAGCTGTGGACCCTTTGAATGATGCTAATTTTTTTTTCCTGATAACGGGAACTGTAACGACTTCGAGCACCATCTCTAAAGAGTAGCCTTCTAAGTGGTGTTGCGTAAATCATTATATACCCAAGATCATCCCCATGTTTAGCCGATGTGAGACTATTTATTCGACCCAAATCCCAACAATCTCCCCTCGAACAAAAAATCTCTCTGCAAGCTCAACTTTCTTCACAATGGAACACCAAATCTTGAATCGAGATCCAACTCTTCATCGCATGGGGCAGATTTGAAGCACCAACTGTAGTAAACTACTCTCTATACCCTGCAGACAAGGGCACACCATTGCAAATGAGCACGCATTACTGTCAAATATCTCGCGAGCCAATTATTTTACAAGGCCCACTACTACGCCTTCTTGCAACAAATTGGGGATCAACAACATCGAACATCACCCTCACATACACGACTAAGTTCGGAACATGACTCTAATACTAATTGAAGAATTTGAGGCACCATCCAAAAAAATTAGTGTTCTAGATGGAATTGCCCGAATCCTTATATACATAAGACCATCCTCATGTCTAGCCGATGTAGGATTATTTGTTCGACCAAATCCCAACAGGAACCCACATATTTGCTCGTGTAGTGAATGTGTAGATCATAAGTGTGCATGTAAAGTATTTCTTTGTTTGATATTTGAAACCTGGTCCCTATCCAACCTAAATCCGATTCAAACCTTGTTGACACCGTGTAGGTATAAAATTCAATCAATTATTCCTTAGCATAGACACTATAGATCAATGATATCAAAAAGTTTATTAATATATAATGTCATAAAAATTATTAATAAGATATAACCAATAATTTGCAAGATTTAAATACTAGTTATTATTTTAACAATTAACAAAAATAATCATTAAACATCATACATTAATATTAATATATTTGGAAAGTAATTATTAGTGTTGTTCACTAATTAAAATTAGTTACTAATAATTAAAAATTATTAAATGATCCGGGGGAGAGAGTTCCATTTGATAGTTATAAGTTAAAAATTGGAAAATTTTGAAGAGTGGGTCGTTCACTTTTTATATAGTGGAACTAAAAAAAGACACCTAAATAAGTTTCAGTTCCAGTTTCAGTTAAAAGTTTCAATTGACTAACACCATATGTAATGTTTGGGGAGAGGGTAAAATCTTATTGATAAGTTTTTTAACTCTGTTAGAGTTTAGCCAAAAATCGATGCAGTCAATGGTGTCGAATACGATAATGCATCAGTCGAATCAATGGTGGATTGCACAAGAGGAACTCAGCTTAGTCGACTAAATATTGAGCCTAGTAGACTAATGATACATATAGAGAGTTGGCAAATCTGTTTCACTACAGATTAGTCGACTAATACATGTGAAATTACACCTAAAGGGGTGAATAGGTGAATAGCTAATCAAATGCAATTCTAATCAATTTAAGATGAATGATACAATCGATCACTCAAAATAAGACTTGAAGCCAAATTTCCCGTGAAGAGCTCTGAACTTCTTCTCGTGATTCCTCTAAATAAGAGTTAAGGTGCTCAATTTCTATCTTGTTGAGATGAATATTGAACGACAAAAATGAATGAATGATAAACAAGTAAATAGAGACAATAAGGCAATCACAAACAAAAGATTTGTTTCGAGGTTCGAGCCACCGCTCTACGCCCCTGCCTTCACTACCGTGAAGGATTTCACTATCCATTATTGGATCTTCCACAAAGATACCTTGCAACAAGGAATTACAACCACTCTGAGTACACAACTCCCCAACTCAATCCTCTACACAAGAGGCAACACAAAGCCAATTGAGATAACAAGCTCTTGGTGATCAGGAGATCACAAACCCTCTCTTTACAACTCTCTTACAAACCATATAGAATAAAATATAAATTTGAAGCTCAAGGATGTATGTGAGAGTGAAAATTAGAAATGAAAGATTTTAAGAGCAGAAAAAAAAACGCAATTAAAACTTTGAAAATGAGAGCACAAAAAAAAAAACTTTGGAACTTTTTCTCTTTGAAAACAAAAACTAGATTTTCAATAAAATTTATTCTTGTATATATTCAATCCCAATGACCCTTTATATAGATTTTAGAAAAATACTTGTAGAATCGTTTACCAGGCCTGAAAGGGAAGAAATTGACCCTAAAAATTCAACTCTCCGCGTTTTAAAAAATATGTTAAAAAACAAATTCAAATTCTGGCCGTTACTGCCAATCTGACAGTCTGTCGGTCGACTGCCCGGTTGACTGGCCATTTTAAAAAAAATTTGACCGTTGGCTGGCGGTCGACCGGTCGATCGACCATGTCTAAACGAGGCCAACATAGTTACAGTCGATCGACCCATCGGTTGACCCCAAAAGGGGATCGGTTGACCGGTCGATCAACCGAGAATGTACGCAACATGCACACCCCTTCTGCAGAGGTTCGGTCAACCGTTCTGCTCTGTAATAAGCATGATCGACTGCCCGGTCGATCGACCTAGGCCAAAAACAGGGTCAAGGTCAGATTTAAAATTCAAGAAAATTTTTAAATAATTCTTGTATGATTTTTGGAAGAGACAAGACATGTATAACAATGAGATACAAGTTTTAAACTGAAATATAATTAAGAAAATGTGGAATAGGTATCAAAACCAAACATGCCAAAAAACAAAATAAAGTATACTTTCGAAAACGTGCATTTTTGTGTGTGTGTATCTTTGAGCCTCAAATCTATATTCTACTATTTAACAAACTAGATTCTTACAAGATTCTAATCGACTATAAGAATCTTCAAGCGACTTTCTCTGATAGCGACGTTGAGTGCTTTGAGTTACAATCTCGTACTTGATTACTCTTGAGCTATCATCACTTTCTTTAGAGGAAGAACCTGTTAGATCTTTTTGAACCCTGAAACACACTCTTAAACTTAATTAGTACCCAATAACTTCATATGCTTTGTTACTATCAAAACATAAAATCGGAGATTATAACCTTTGGGCCAACAATCTCTCCTTTTTGATGATGGCAAAAAATATGAACTATCTAAAAATAAATAAAAGGAACGAACGTTGAATAAGCCCCCCCTCAAGCTATGCTAGCTATCAAGTACAAGATATGAACAGTTATATGATAAAGGCATTGTAAATAGGCATGAACAAATGAGCATGAACAAACTAATACCAGTACCAATAAATACTCAATAAATACTTCTCCCCTTTTTCGTCATGCATCAAAAAGAGTAAGCAAAACAAATATAAATTTTAAAAAATGATACAATAAGAAAAACTCATGAAATATTTAGTTCACCATAAATGAAAAGAATCTTTTGAAATCAAGTGGCTTAGTAAAAATATCTAGTTGAAAATCAGTTGAAACATAATCAATTTCATTATCACCTTTCTCATAGTGATCTCTAAGAAAGTGATATCGAATTTCTATGTGCTTTGTCTTACTATGTTGATTTGCTTTTTTTATCATATGAATAGTACTAGCATTATCACAAAATATCTTAATATGATCATAATGCAAATTATACTCAAGGAGAGTATGTTTCATCCAAAGAACTTGTGCACAATAAGCCCCGGCCGCAACATGTTCTGCCTAAGTGGTTGAGAGAGCTACAAATTTTGTTTTTTAGAAGACCATAAAATAAGACAATTTTCTAGAAATTGACAAGTTTCACTTATGCTCTTCCTACCCACTCTACACTAGCATAGTCAGTATTCGAAAACTCGTCATGAAAATTGTCCGATTTTTGATACTACAAGACATTCCAATAGTGCCCATAAGATATCTAATAATGCGTTTTACCACAATCATGTAGGACTCTTTAGGACAATATTGGAATTTAGTATATAGACACACACTAAACATAATATCTGGCCTACTAGCCATTAAATAAAGTAAACTACCATTGTGCTTTTATAAAGTTTAATGTTTATATTTATACCTTGTTTATTCTTGCAGGTTTTGTTGTGGTAGCCATGAGAGTTTTACTCGACTTAGCCCCTTCAAGCCCAAATTTCTTAATCCGTTCCCTTGTGTACTTGGCTTGATTTATAAAGATCCCATCACTCTCGCTTGATTTGGAGTCCAAGAAAGTAGTTTAGTTCATCCATCATAGACATCTCAAACTCATTCTTCATGCATGATTCAAAATCTTTGCGAAGCTTTTCATTAGTAGATCCAATATAATATCAACATAAATTTGACAATAAGAATGTCACTATCTACATGCTTTGTAAACAAAGTGGTATCTATTTTACCTTTTACAAAACCATTTGAAATAAGAAATGTTAAAAGTCTTTCTTACCAAGCTCTAGAGCTTTTTTTAAACCATATAAAGTTTTATCTAATTTGAAAACAAATCCGGATGTGTAGGAGCAACAAACCCAGGGGATTGTTCAACATACACTTTTTGTTCAATAAAACAATTTAAAAAGGCACTTTTGACATCTATTTGAAAATGTTTGAAATCGTTATAAGAAACAAAAGCAAGTGTAATCCGTATGACTTCAAGCCGTGCTACGAGTGCAAAGGTTTCCTCAAAATCGATACCTTTGATTTGGGTGTAACCTTAGGCCACTAACCTAGCTTTATTCCTAACAATATTACCCGACTCATCTAACTTGTTCCCAAAATTCCATTTAGTACCAATTGTTGGTCTATCATGGGGTCTAAGGACAAGGTGCAAAACTTGGTTGCGCTCAAATTGATTGAGCTCTTCTTGCATTGCAAGCAAGCAATATGAGTCGCCCCCGATTTCGAAGATATTTTTGGTTCTATATGAGAAATAAAAGCAAAATAGCCATAAAAATCATCGAGTTTGAAGCGAGTAGTTACCCCCTTTGATACATCACCTATGATGAGTTATTTGGGATGACTTGTAGCATATCTCCAATCTTTTGAAAGTGGCTGTGTTGGAGCCACTTCAACCTCTTGAACTTGCCTTGTTCATCAAGTTTTAGCTTATCTTCTTGGATAGGTGACTCCTTCAAGATTACTTTCTCCATGTCTTCACCTAGAGAATCAATCTCTACAATATTATTAACAAAAGCATTAGATTCTTTAAACTTAACATGCATAAATTTTTAATTATTAAAGTAGATTTATTGAAAATTCTATAAGCCTCACTAGTGTTAGAATAACCAACAAAAATCGCTTCAAAAACTTTAGCATCAAAATTTTCTATGTTATCTTTAGCGTTTAAAACAAAACGTTTGCATCCATAAACTCTAAAGTAAGAAATATTAGGCTTTCTCAAATAGTAAAATTCAAAAGAAGTTTTAAAAGTATTTTTACAAAAATAAATTCTATTTGATATGTAACATGAAGTGTTTATGGCCTCGGCCTACAGATATTGAGGGAATTCATATTCACTAATAATTGTCCTAGCCATTTCTTGAAGAGTACAATTCTTCCTTTCAACGATTCTATTTTGTTGTGGAGTTCTAAGACAAGATAATTCATGTCTAATTTCATTTTCTTCACAATAAGTGATAAAAGAATGGTTAATGAATTCACCACCTCTATTACTTCTTATGCACAAAATCAAAAAACCATTTTTTTTTCAACCCTTTTTCTGAAAACATTAAAAATATGAAAAGACTTGATCTTTATATTCCAAAAAGAAACCCATGTAAAACGAGAAAAATCGTCAACCAAAACAAAAACAAAATGGTTTCCATTTAAACTCTTAGTTTTAGTAGGACCAAACAAATTCATATGAATTAACTCTAATGGTCTAGATGTCATAATATCTTTGATTGATTTGAAAGAGGACTTAGGTTGTTTTCTAAGTTGGCACGCATCACAAATGCGGTCCTTTTTCAAACTTCAAGTCAGAAATATCCTTCACTGATTCCTTAGAGTCAATTCTAGATAGATGGTTAAAAGATACATGGTCGAATCTTCTATGCCATAACCAAGAATTCTCATTAAAAGCATTTAAACATGTAGTATTGCAATCTAAATTTAACATTCAATAATATATACATTATTTTCACAAAATTCGGAAAGAATGCAAGCATTGATTTTACGATCTAAATATTGCAAGAAGAATCATCAAAAATAACTTTGAAAACTCGATCACAGAGTTGACTAATACTCAAGAGGTTATACTTGAGACCATCAACTAAAACAATATTTTCAATCAATTGAGATGAACTAATTTTAATGTTACCTATACCGATAATATTACCCTTTGAGTCATCACTGCCACCTTCATGATACTTTGATAGAGTTACAAATTATTGATGTCCCAAGTCATGTGCCTTGATTAACCGCTATCAAGATACCACTGCTCCCTATGTCTTGGAGCCTTACTGTGTACCTACATCAAATAATGAAGTTGTTGATTTTGGTACCCATATTTTCTTGGGTCCTATGACGTTAGTACTTCGAACCCAACATTTATACGATCAAAACAAAATTTAGCTAAGTGACCCTTTCGGCTATAATAAGTACATAAATAAACTCTACCATATATAAATGCATGATGCATATGATGAGTATGTGAAATATGAGCATGATTAGTGCATGATTTAGAAGTGTGAGCATGTGTAGTATGAATATATTTCTTTAAAAAAAATTCTTAAAAATATAGCCTCTAATCTAGCCTTATCAAACTCACATTTCTTTAAATTTTTCTCAAAGTGTTGATTTTAGTTTTTAAAAAAGAATTTCATTTTCATCAATCATAGAAAACTTTGCTTTACATTAAGGGCCTGTTTGTTTCGCCGCAAAACGTCGCAAGTCGTAAGTCATAAAATGTGAATGAAAAAAGTGAACTGTAGCAGAGAAATATATTATGTTTTACAGTGTTTGGCTGGTAAAGTGAAAGCGTAAATGGAAAAGTATATTGTGTTTTATGGTATTTGGTTCGTAAATGAAAGTGTGAATGAGAAAGCATATTGTGTTTTACGGTGCCTGGTTGGTAACTTAAAGTGTAAGTAGAAAAGTTGGTCACAAAATTAACTGTAGCAGTGATTTAAATATTATACATACTATTAAATTAAATATACTATTGAAAATTAAATTGTCTTTAAATTTGAGATAAAATATTAATAATTTTAATATTTTAATTATAACAATAGTATTAATAAAATATTAGTAAAACTAGTAAAATATTACTAAAATATTAACTAAATAAATAATTATAAAATTTTAAGAAAATCTAAAGAATATTAATAAAATTTTAAGGATACTAATAAAACATAAATATTAAAAAAATCTTAAGAAAAATAACAAAATATAGTTATAATATTATAAAATACTTAAGATTATTATAATATTATATTTATTATAATAATATTGTAATATTATAAAATATAAAATTAACAAAGTAAAATATAATTATAAATTTAATAATAAAATATTATTATAATGAATTATTACAATATTAACATAATAAAATATTAATATAATTTTAAAGTATATTATAATATTAATAAAGTAATTATTTGTATTAAGAAATAAATAAATTAAATATATAATAATTTTATATTAAAGTATATTATTGTTATATTAATAAATATTAAATCTAAATAAAATATTAAGAAATTGGTGTAAATATTTATAAAATAATAAAGTATTAAATAACAATATTAAATAAAAATAGTAAATAATTATAATAATATTGTAATATTATAAAAATATAAAATTAACAAAGTAAAATATAATTATAAATTTAATAATAAAATATTATTATAATGAATTATTACAATATTAACATAATAAAATATTAATATAATTTTAAAGTATATTATAATATTAATAAAGTAATTATTTGTATTAAGAAATAAATAAATTAAATATATAATAATTTTATATTAAAGTATATTATTGTTATATTAATAAATATTAAATCTAAATAAAATATTAAGAAAATTGGTGTAAATATTTATAAAATAATAAAGTATTAAATAACAATATTAAATAAAAATAGTAAATAAAAATAGTAAAATATTAAATATTAAAACAATATAAAAATAATAAAAAACTAAAAATACAAATATAAATAATTAAATAAGAAATTAATCACTATTAAAAGTATTAAAAATATTAAATATTTAATAATATTAATTATATATTGATTATCAAGTAAATGCTTTGGGACTACAAATGTACTACTAGTGGAATTTACATGACCACAAAATTAATTGTAGCAGTTGCAAGTTAGAAAATTTGAGTGTAAAAGTGAGATTTATATGACCACAAAATTAACTGTAGCAACTGTAAGTGGAAATGACGGTTGTATTTAGCAAGTTGTTTTGCAGCGAAACAAACAGGGGAATATGAAAAAGAGGTTTTACGACTTACGATTTTGCGGCCTTTTGCGGGGAAACAAACAGACCCTAAATCTTGTATGCATCAAATTTTGTGTAGATAAAAGAGTGAAAGATAAATCATCATTTTCTTTCGAAGGAGTGATAATTTTATTTTGAAGAACTTCAATTTTCTTTTTCGCTTTAGATATTTCTTCTTTAGAAAATCATAATTATATGAAAGTTCTACAAATGCATCTCCTAATTCATCCATAATTAAATCACAATCATCAAGGGATTGTTCAGAAGTTACCTTAGGTATGTTATCATTTACCATGAAACACATGTTTGCCGTGTCCGCATCCTCTTCGAATTTACTTTCTGAATCCTATATAGCTTTGAGAGCTTTCTTCTTATATGGGTTCTTCGATGCAGATGGTTTATTTGAGGAAGATGGCTTCTTTTTTATTTTCGAACATTCAGCAATGATATGTTCGGGTTTCAGACAATTGAAACAAATGATTTTCTTTTCCTCCTTTCCTTGTCATTCTTTTCTATTGTTGATCTTTGTCATGTTGTACATCCTCCTTACATTTCTTACAAGGAGGCAAGGATCTTCATCATCATCTTCTTCTTCTTCATCGTCGGAGATGGTGAGAGTAGACTTGAAGGCAATCGTCTTTTTCTTTTACGGCGTTGTTTCTTCTCTAGCCTTCCTCTCCATCTCATGGATCTTAAGGTTGCCGATAAGACCAATGAGCTTCATCTCTTCTTTGTCGTTTAGCTCCTTCAATGTACTAGCCTTGACTTCCCATGAGGATAGAAGTGCATGAATGACCTTCCGTACTTTTTGATTATTATCAATGGCATCACCTAAAAAAGCAAGACCATTAGTTATTTTAGTAAATTTTGTACTCATATCATCAATGGATTCATGTTCATGCATAGTGAAGTTCTCATATGGGGAACGTAAGAGATCAATTTTAGCCCTCTTGCCTTATGATATTCCCTCATGAGTGACTACTAGATGTCACTAAATCTCGTAGGCGGATTTGCAATGAATGACCCTAACTATGTTGTCATTGTTCAAGGCATGAAGCAATGCATAGTGTGCCTTTGTATTGGCACCAAACTCCTTGGTGGCAATATCAGACTAAGTGTCCTCATCACCAGCGGGTACATTAAAGGGTTTAGTCACCGCATTTGCAACCCGACTTCCTAGGGATTGCAAAACATGGTCATCTTAACCTTCCTTATGGGAAAGTTAAGGCCATTAAACTTGGAAGGGGTCCTAATACCTTCGATCAATTTTACTATAGTTGATGAGAATGAAAATGTTAATGAAATGATTAGCAATTAGGATCTCTCTAAGGTGGTTAAGCCAAATTCTAGAGATCAAAACTCTGATACCAATTGAAATTACACCTAGAGGGGGGTGAATAGGTGTATAGCTAATCAAATGCAAATTTTAATCAATTTAAGATGAATGATGCAATCGATCACTCAAAATAAGACTTGAAGCCGGATTCCCCGTGTAGGGCTCTGAACTTCTTCTCGTGATTCCTCTAGATAAGAGTTGAAGTGCTTAATTGCTATCTTCTTGAGATGAGTGTTGATCGACAAAAATGAATGTTAAATAAGTAAATAGAGACAATAAGGTAATTGCAAGCAAAAAGATTTGTTCCAAGAATCGAGCCATCGCTCTATGTCCCCGCCTTCACCACCGTGAATGATTTAACTATTCACTATTGAATGTTTCACAAAGGGACCTTATAATAAGAAATTACAATCACTCGGAGTATACAACTCCACAAATCAATCCTCTACACCAGAGGCAGCACAAGGCCAATTGAGATAACAAGCTCTTGGTGATCAAGAGATCACAAACCTTCTCTTTACAACTCTCTTACAAAACACTATAAATTAAAATGTAAATTTGAAACTCAAGGATGTATGTGAGAGTGAAAATCAGAAAAGAGAGATTTTAAGAGCAGAAAAAACTCAATTAAAACTTTAAAAATGAGAGCACAAAAGAAAACTTTGAAACTTTCTCTTTAAAAGCAAATACTAGATTTTCAATAGAATTTGTCGTTGTATATATTCAATCCTAATGACCCTTTATATAGGTTTTAGAAAAACACTTTTAGAATTGTTTACCAGGTCTGAAAGGGAAGAAATTGACCCTAGAAATTTAACTCTCAAAAAGGGATCGGTCGACCGGTCGGTCGACTGGGAATGTGCACAACATGCACACCCCTTCTGCCAGAGGTTCGATCGACCGTGCGATCGACCGTTCTGACCTGTAATAGGCACGGTCGACCGCACGGTCGGCCGACCTAGGCTAAAATAGAGTTAAGGTCAGTTTTGAAATTCAAGAAAATTTTTAAATAATTTTTGTATGATTTTTGGAAGAGACAAGACATGTATAACAATGAGATATAAGTTCTAAACTGAGATATAAATTTTTAAGAAAATGTGAACTAAGTATCAAAACCAAACATGTCAAACAAAAATAAACTATACTTTCGAAAACGTGCATTTTTTTTGTGTGTGTATCTTTGAGCCTCAAATCTATATTTTATTCTTTAACAAACTAGATTCTTACAAGGTTCTAATAGACTATAAGAATCTTCAAGTGGCTTCTCTAATAGCAACGTCGAGTGCTTTGAGCTACAATCCCGTACTTGATTATCCTTGAACAATCATCACCTTCCTTTAGAGGAAGAAAACTGTTAGATCTTCTTGAACCCTGAAACACACTCTTGAACTTGATTAGTACCAAATAACTTCATATGCTTTGTTATCATCAAAACACAAAATCGGGGATTGTAACCTTTGGGCCAATAACATGCACTAGTTGTTAGCCCAGAGGCCTTTCATCTTAGTTTTGATGATGACTAACTTATGAGGGTTAGTTTACTAATGATCTTGTGTTTAATAAGCTTCAGATATTGATCAAAATCTTAGTAGTTGTTTAGCATTAATAAAGAATTCAAAATTAAGTTTTGGAGCTAACCCATGATGATTCAAGAGCTCGCGCGTTAAGATTGCATCTAGCACTCGAATGGAGTCAAGTTCTATGGATTGAGTTTGGATCAAGTCAGCTTCAAGAAGGAGTTCTACAAGAAGACATCAGTTTGTTTAGTTTAGTTTTTATTTTAGATCTTGTGTAAAGATAGGCTAGTGTTGATATACTCAAGTTCACACACAAAAGTTCAAAAGTTTATTTGTTTCAATTTAACTGGTTTTGGATTTTCAAGAGCATATCTTTCGTTTTCATGAATAGATAGAATCAAAAGAAGTTTTACATGGTTTATATGTATGTTGGATTTCTTACATATACATTGATGGTTCATAACGTTTAGAAACTTACTTTGATGTATATCTAGTTCATGGTTTCAAATTTTTATTTTTAACAAAACTTAATTTTGGATTTATTGTCAAAAATGAAATACACCTATGGGGTATATAGGTGTATTAGCTAATCTAATGACAAATTATGCGGAATTAAAAACTCAATTGTAACACACTATGTGTAACCAAAGAGTGTAGCCGAATTTTCGGTGAATGGCTCTGAACTATCTCCTCGAGGTTCCTCTAAATTAAGAGTTAAGGTGCTATATGAAGCTCTCTTGGTTCAATACAAGTATGGGCACACACAAACTATATCTAGCATATGAATAAGTGCAATATAATGCAATGCTAGATATAAGATAGAAAGAGTTTAAAGATAGTAGATCAAACACAAACAGAAAGATATGTTTTGAGGTTCGAGCTACTGCTTTACGTCCCCGCCTTCACACAGAAGGATTTTCACCATGTCCACACAGTACCTTTCACAAAAGGACCTCCACTGAGGAATTACAACTTTACACTTGGAGTACTATACTCTCTCAAACACAATTACCTCTACACAAGAGAGATAGACACAAAGTCAAAACACAATTACCTCTACACAAGAGGGATAAGCCACAAAGCCAAAGCTCAAACGCAATCACCTTTACACAAGAGGGTAGCCACAAAGCCAAAGTAAAGAAAGGATTACAATCTTGGTGATCCAATGATCACAAACAACACTTGGTGATCACAATAGACCACAAACAATTTTCATCACAAAAACAAGATCCTATAAATAGGATTAGAGATGATAGTTCAAGTGTGAGAAAATAAAGTGTTTGAAAAAGAAAATAACAAAGAAAAATATTTGAGAAAAACACTAAATAGATTTGTAAAAAAAGATCAAAACCAATTTCCCAGAGACTCTCTTTTCTTTAATTTTTCCAGCACTTTGAAAACATACAACTTTTTGGCTCAAAAACTCCTTTTAAACTTGCTGCAAAATACTGAAAAAATTGGAAGAAAAACTCTCTAAAAGTCTTGATGAAAATAGCTTGAGAGAAGCCCTATTTATAGACTCTCAGAATTATAGCCGTTGGGTCCAGAAAAGGTCAGTTTTGACCTTCTGGTCAACCGACCGGTAGACCGTCCAACAATCATATTTCTGACCGTTAAAGCACTGGTCAACCGCCCCTGGCAAACTTGCCTTCCGGTCGACCGAGCCTAAAGGCACTCAGCCTGTCGGTCAACCGCTCGGTCAACCGGCACTACCCGAGAGTTGGGTAGTTACAGTCGGTCGACCGCCCAGTCGACCGGCCTTATAGGTAGTCCTTGTGCACGTCCTTGTGCACATCGATCGACCAGTCAGTCGACCAAGCTCTGGTTCGGTCGACTGGCCGGTCGACCGCCAGCAAGCTCAGTTTAGGGATTAGAATATGAAACATGGTCTTTTTAACACTTATAAAATCTCATAAATTCTCATAAATTCTACAAAAATAAGTTTTTATAAATATTTGAAGAACAAATATGTGTGACTAAAAATTAACACATATTACAAACTATTTGAACTGTGATATAAAAATTAAGTTTTAACACAAAATTAGTATTTTTAAAAAATACAAACTTTGAAATGGAAATCCGATTTCTCTCAAACTTGTATAAATACAAAACAAGATATTTAAAACTCTTTTCAAGTATCGAGTGTATGGATAGAATCCAATACACATATATAAGACATATCTATGTTTTGACATTAAATCCAAAATAAGTTTTGTTAATTACAAAACTCTAAACACATGAAATAGAATCATCAAAATAAGTTTTTCTAAATATATGAAGCATAGATGTATACATATAAATTTGTTTTGATTCTATCTATTCATGAAAATCATATATACTTGTACTTGAAATCCAAAACTGATTAAACTGAAAATCAAAACGTATTGAACTTGTGTATGTGAACTTGAGTATATCAAACTAGTCTATCTTACACAAGATCTAAATACAAACTAAACAAACTAAAGTCTTCTTGTAGAACTCCTTCTCCAAGTCGATTCGATCTAAACACGATCCAAAGAGCTTGATTCTATCTGAGTGCTAAATGCGATCTTGACGCGCGAGCTCTTGAATCTACATGTGTTAGCTCCAAAACTCCTTTGTTGAAGCTAAGCACCTACTAAGATCTTGATAGAGAATCTGAAACTACATAAATATAAGATCATTAGTATTATAATTACATGAGTTAATCATCATCAAAACTAGAGTGAGGGACCTTTGAGCCAACAATCTCCCCCTTTTTGATGATGACAAAACTCATGGAGTTATATATGCATAGATTAAAGATAAGTTTCATAAAAGCTCCCCCTTGTTCGAAACGGACAAGAAGCATGAAGTTCAAATTTTGCTTACATTAAGTTACTACTTATTAAAAAAATAAAAAAATTGATAGGGGGCTTACCCCAACTGGCTAATTCCTCCGAACTTAGATCTTCCAATTATCTCCTTACATTAGAGGACCCCTACATCTTTTTTTTCTCTCTTCCATTTGTCTTCATTAATTATGTCCCTGTCTCTCATCGTCTCCCCCAAGTATCCCATCACCATTATCATTTATCAACAGATTCTCACATTGTCCAGGTACCTCAATCTAATCCAAACCAATGGCCCAGATGACCCTGTGCTTTTATTTTCCTGTTTTTTTTCCTCCGTTTGGAGAAATTATTATCATTATAATTATTATTATTATTATTATTCATACTTGTAACCCACAAAAATTCCAATGAAATCTCCTCCAAACTCCAATGAGAGTTGAAGAGAAGAGAATTCCAGAACAAACTATAAATAAAATGCAGATTATATGTTTCTTTTTGCTGACCAAAAATTTTCCACGGTAAATTCTTCTTCACATTTCCCTTAACTTTAATTTTTCTTACTCAAAATTAGGCAGGCCCAGGCCTAGTTCCACAACCTAATTTCCCAAGGCTAATTCGGTCACCAAAAAAAATTGTACTTGCGTCACTTCCCCTATTGGGAGCAACTATTAACACCAACAAAATTATTAAACACACCCACTTTTGGAGATTAAAATTTGTTGGACAGTTTAACTTAGGTTAAAAATCAAAATAGATATGGGTGTGTTTAGCAACTTTGGGGTAGCCCGCCTCCCCCACTGGCGTCTCCTCTTCACCCACACCGCCTCGTTGCCCTCTCGCCGACGTCCCCTCTCCTGCCTCGCCCTCTGGGGAGGGTGAGGGTGGGGGTGAGGGGAGCTGTTAAAGTTGCCACAGAGCAGGGACGCGTCAGCTTCATCAAAAAAATTTAGGTAATATGTGAAAAAAAATTGATTTTAGGATGTAAAGGTAATTTAAGTAATTTTTGGGTGTATTCAGTAATTTTGTGGATGTGAATAGGTACGTCAATGGGTCTGTCTGGGAGATACCAGACCGGACCCGATTACCACTGGAGGTACCAGACCTGGAGCTAATTACCACTGGATGTACCAGACCCGGACTAGTTTACCCACGGGTCCAGAATCTCAGTTCCCATTCCCAGACCCGCGGGTTCATTGGTCCACAGCCGTTTACCTTGACCCGATTAAACCTTCACACTAAAAGCAAAATAGTTTATTCTATAATTTTTCTAATATTTCTTCACTGAAATCTTTGGCAATGTAGTTTTGTTAATCTGGTAGAAGCAAATTTCCTAAGCTTAAACCATTCTTCAACCTTCTTACACTATCTATTTATATCCCTCGGTTCTCTCTGTGATAGTAGATCAAGCATTTGGTGTGCGCAAGATGGAAAGAAGAATTTCAAAGTAGAGGAGATGGAGTGCGAGAGCAAGGACAATACACCACCACTCATCTTAATCAAAAGAATAACAATTCATCCTCAAACTTAAGATATTCACACAAATCACTCTTAATTACATTTAAAGTAGCAAACAAACTTGAAAGAGACACACACTCACTCCCATCTGATTATTATTTTGTTAGTGTGTTAAGGCCCAGTGCTTCACCTAATGAGTAGTTAAATGGCTCTGAAGTGTAGACTCGCCAATCTTTCCTCTTCAAGAACTGCGGAGGGATCCTATCAGAAACTACATACTTCGCATAGCATCTCCACTTGCTGAAGTGCATCTTTATGGTTGAAAACAAAAGGCTCAATGTTAAGGGGTTGCAGCGAGAAGGCAGAGAGTGACCGGACGACGATGATGGAGGCTGAAAGAGTGAGGGAGGCGATGAGGAGAGGAAAGTTGTAGATGTAGGTAGGGAGGGGTGAGCATCGGTCGGTTCGGTTCGATTTTACTATTTTTTGTAAACCGAATCGAACCGATTAGACTTAGCAACCGAACCGAACCAAATCGACTCAGTTTGGTTTGGTTTTTTGGCTTTTTCGATTAGGTCAATATATTGCCATCATTTCTTCCATTTTTTAATCACCATTATATTATCACCCTTTAATACTCTAATCTCAAATATTCAATACCCAAATTAGAAATAAGAAAAATACCATAACCTTAATGTGAATTAAAAATTTCATACTTTAAAACTTTTACATTGTATTTGGGCTCTTATATCAAAACTCACATAATTATTACTAACTTTTAATGACAAGAATGAAAAACTATATTAATATAATATTATTCTTAATTGTGATGGTGTACTTAACATAACTTTCACATATTCAATATAAAAAAGATGGTATTGTTAGAAGTAATGAGATAAGCTTCCACCAGTTTTTATTATAAACTATGTGATTCACTAAATTGAATTTAGGTGGGGTGATATATTGGTTGAGAGATTCGGTTCGTTTCGGTCGGGTTCGGATTTTGGAACACAAAATCGAAACCCGACCGAACTAGAGCGGTTCGGTTTGATTCGAGTTCGGGTTTCAGTTTTTGGTTGGTTATTTCGGTTATAACCGAACTCTGCTCACCCCTAGATGTAGGGTTATAATCTTGTATATATTCTAGTTTATATTTTATTTATTTTTTATCTTGTTGTTTTTATTTATCTTGTTGTAGACTTGGCATATTCTAGTTTTATATTTTATTTATTTGTTTATATTGTTTTGGGTTTTAAATCGGGTAAATGGGGACACATGTATGATTCAAGTAAACTCAGACCCGACCTATTTACTAATTAGGTAGATGGGTAAACTGTTATCCGGGTCCGGGTCCGGGCCCGGGTCCGGGTCCATAACTGTTGTTATTATCCCGTCTAATCGGGTCGGGTCCGGGCCCGGACCTAACCCGTTGACGGATTTTGTAACAGCCGCGCTCCTCTCTCGTATTAAAACCCCAATCTCCTTCTCTCCGCTTTCTCTCTTTCTGAAACCCCGCTCCGTCATCTCAGATTCGGTTGAAACGCTTCAACGGCACTCGCCCGCTGCTCTCGCTTATCTCTTCCCCTCTTCCTCTCCAGGCCCCTCCTATTCTCCTCGTCTTCCGCCCTCTATTCGCGCTTCCCTCTGCCCTTCTTCCTCTCCAGGCACCTCCTCTTCTCCTCCTCCTCCGCCCTCTGTCGCCGCGCCTTGCCCCTCACCTGCTTGGATATCCCTGTGGCAGTCGCCCGGTTCACCCCGCTTCGGTGCCAGGTGAGATGGTCCGGCGACTCTGCCTACTCGCCACTCAACTCGGGCGGCGGCGGGTCCTAGGACAGCGACTTTACCTGGACCGAGCCCGACGAGAACTGGCCTTTCCCCGGTTTTGGTGGAATGCACTGGCTCATCCTCATGGACAAGCCCGGGGGTGAGGGGACCACCAAGGAGCAGGTGATCGATTACTACATCAAAACCCTAGCCAAGGTCGTCGGAAGGTAAAATAGAAAAAAATGAATAATTTGTTAATTTTGTGATTTTTATTTAGCAGATTAGGTACAAGGTAGAAATCTATGCACTTAAAAGGGGAAAAAAAATAGTGTGTTATTTGGAAGTAACAATTGCGGTTTAAGCGCTTCTGGGCAATTTCATTAGAGTATGATTCATTGTCGTCTTAAAAATCTAGACAAGGTCGTCAGGGATTAATTTGGTTATTATTGTTGTTCCTTTCCATTATCTCCCAGGGAGATTAACTCATTGTGCTACTTAGGTAGTTTTTCTTTTCAATTTTTTATACTATTATAATTTTTGAAGACTATTTTGTTTATGTGGTATACATTGCATTCCGTTATGTTGTTACTAAAGCAACGACCCTTCCCCGACTAACCGGCTACCGCCGCCTCCTCCGTGCCTCCTCAGCGACCCTTCCCCGACCCCCCCGCCTCCTCCGCCTTCCCTCGACCCCTCGCCTCCGCGCTCCCTTACCCGCCTCCTCCGACCTCCTCCGCGTCTCCCTCTTCCTCCGCGAATCCCCTATGCGCAAAAGGAAAAAAAAGATAAAAAAGTTTGAGAAGACAAACAGACAGACAAGCAGCTTTTTTATTTGAGCCATGGGAGAAAACCTCCCGTTGGTTGGTTTTTATAACTTATTCTTTCTTTGGTTTTGTTCAAATAAGTTATTTAGTCAGTGTTGTTTTGATCAGCGAGGAGGAAGCATAGAAGAAAATTTACAATGTTTACTGTGAGGATTACTTTGGATTTGGATGTGCGATTGATAAGGAGACAGTTGACAACACTGTTCGAAATATCGGCCGAGTCAGATACGACTCGGCCGAGTTGTATCCGACTCTGCCACCTCCGATATGACTCGGAGGCCCGAGTCGACCGAAGGCGTCGAGTCGACCCGGATCGGGTCCGACTCGGACTCGACTCGGTCAACTCGGCCGAGTCGTTCACGACTCGGCCGAGTTTACCGAGTCGAGTCCGAGTCAGACCCGACCCGAGTCGACTCGGCGCCCGTGACGGGTCGATTAAAAGCGCTGAGGGAGAGAGATCAGATCTGACTCTCTCTCTCGCTCGCCGTCCCCTGCGTCGCCGTCGCCGTCGCCGTCTTACAAGTAATTCTCCCTCTCTCCCTCTCAGTCTCTCTCTCTCCCCCCTCTCCCTCTCACTGTGCCTCTCTCTCCCTCTCTTTCTCCGTCTCTCTCCCGCAGCGGCTCTCTCTCTCTCTGTCTCTCTCTGTCTTTCTCTGTCTCTCTCTCTCTCCGTCTCTCTCTGTCTCTCTCTCTCTCTCCGTCCGTCGGACTCTCTCCCTCTCCCTCTCCGTCTCTCTCTCTCCGTCTCTCTCTGTCTCTCTCTTTCTATCGGACTCTCTCCCTCTCCCTCTCAGTCTCTCTCCCTCTCCCTCTGTCTCCGTCTCTCTCTCCCTCTGTATCTCTCTCTCTCTCTCTGTCGGACTCTCTCTCCCTCTCTCTCCCTCTCAGTCTCTCTCTCTCTGTGTGTGTCGGACTCTCTCTCCCTCTCCCTCTCAGTCTCTCTCCCCCTCTCCCTCTCCCTCTCTCTCTCCCCCCTCTGTGTTTTCCTCTCTCTCCTCTGTCTCCATCTCTCTCCCTCTCTCTGTTCCTCTCTCTCTTAGTTTAATTAATTTGCGTTTAATTTAATTTAATTTAGTTTAGTTTAGTTAAAGTTAATTTAAGTCAATTTAATTTAATAAAATTTTGTAATTATAATTAAGTTAGGTAATTTAATAATTTTATTGAAGTTAGGTAATTAAGTTAGTGTAGGTTAATCTAGTATAAACTAGTTTAGTTTAATTTAATTTAGTTTCATTTAATTGAGTTTAATTTAATTTAAATTATTTTAGTTAACTTAATTTAGGTTAATTTAATTTAATAAAGTTTTGTAATTAAGTTAGGTAATTTAATAATTTTATTGAAGTTAGGAATTAAGTTAGTGTTGCTTAATCTAGTATAAACTAGTTTAGTTTAATTTAATTTAGTTTCATTTAATTGAGTTTATTTAATGTTGTTTTAATTTAGTTAATTTTAGTTTTAATTAATTAACAGATAATTTTTTTAAATTTCAGTATGGCTCCAAAGCAACGCGATATTGGATGAGAACATGGTACCCCTGTTGGTGGAAGTAGAAAACTTGTGAAGTGTAATTATTGTGGGAAACAAGTCCAATTATTGTGGGAAACAAGTCCATGGTGGTATCACTAAATTGAAACAATATATATCACATGTACCCGGTCAGGTGGAAGGATGCTTGCGAGTATCAAAAGAGGTATCTCAAATAATGAGACGACATATTTCTGAAGGTAGTAAAGAAAGAGCGGGCATAAAATCTAAAAAGAGCTACTTATGAGATCTTTAAGTGAGGAAGATTTTTATGATGTGACCGAAGAAGATTCTGATAATGAAATTGAAGAAGTTGGTGGTTTAGAAGGAGTTGAAAGAAGACAACTAAAACAAGCTATGAAAGAAAGTCGTGAAATGGCTTGGAGATCGGCAGAAAGAGTTGATATTGGTGGCAGTAGTTCACAGCCTTCAGGATCAGGGAGTAACCGTGGATTGCGTCGGGGTATGACTATGAGAGAAGCTGAAATTCCAGCTCGTGGTATTGATCCTTACATGTTCCCAACAAAACAGAAATCAATCAAAAGTATGTTCTCAACTGAGAATATAAAAAAGGTTGGGAAATCTGTGGCGAAGTTCTTTCACTACAATGCAATACCATTCAATGCAGCTGATAGTGGTCCTTACTATCAAGCCATGATTAATACTATTGCGGAGGCAGGCCCAGGTGTAAAAGGCCCTACAGGATACCAGATTGGCAATCTATATTTAGAGGAGGAAATGAAAGAAATTGAAGTATATATTGCTTCAATAAAAACAAAATGGCCGCAGTATGGTTGCACGATCATGTGTGATGGATGGAGTTCTCATAATAGAAAGCTTATTGTTAATTTTATGATTTATTGTGATAGAAGCATGATCTACCATACTTCTGTTGATACCACTAATATCTCGAAGACTGTTGAGTATATATTCTCGCTAATGGATAAAGTTGTTGATGAAGTTGGTGAAGAAAATATCGTGCAGGTTGTAACAGATAATGAGGCAAGTTTTAAAGCAGCTGGTCATATGTTGATGGAGAAGAGAAAATATTTGTTTTGGTCTCCTTCTGCAGCATATTGCATTGATTTGATGATTGAAGATATTGGCTCTTTGAAATCAGTCAAGGAGACATTGGATGATGCTAAGATGATCACATCATTCATTTACAATAGCCTCAAAGTGGTGAATTTAATGAAGCTATATACCAAAGATAGAGATTTGTTGAGACAGGTATAACACTGTTTGCCACCGAGTTTATTTCTATTGAAAGCCTTATTCGCTATGAGCAAGATTTGAAAAGAATGTGTACGACTACCGAATAGCGTGAATTCAACAAGGAAAGGAGTAGAAGAACTGTGCGAGATAAGGTTTCTAATCTCATTCTGACTGATCGGTTTTGAAAGAAGGCAAGAGAGGTCCAAAATATTATGGATCCTCTTGTTAGAGTCTTGAAGATAGTGGATCAGGACAAGAAACCTACAATATCTATTATATATGAAGCTATAGATAGAGCAAAATTGGCTATAAAGGCATCAAATAAGAACTGGAAGAAGTACTGAGATATCATTGATAGAAGATGGGAGGGACAATTGCATAGACACTTGCATGCTGCTGGTAATTCATTTGCTTAGAAATCATATTTGTTGACTAGAAATTGAAACTGTCATATCATAACAATCGTGTGCTTATATTATTGCAGTATATTTTTTAAATCTAGCACTTTAATATCAAAAAACTTTTCTACACATCCAGAAGTGAGATATGGATTAAAGGAGGTCATTAAAAGATTGGAGCCAGATTTGAATAAACAAGTAAGAGCTATTAATGAGGTAATAATAATTTATTTATTTCATCGATATAATGTTATGCAAATATTAACACTTGTGATGTGTATTCTCACAGATAAAATTATTTGTGGATGGAGTTGAAGAATTTGGAAGCTCACTAACTAGAAGAGCAGTGCAACAATCTCTTCTAGCTGATTGGTGGATTAATTATGGCGAAGAAGCTCCCAATCTGCAGAAAATTGCCATCAAAGTTGTAACGCCCCGATTCCACGGATACGGGGACGTCACTGCGACGTATATACGTAGGTCATAAATTGCCCCCACGCATATACGCTAAGCATAAAAGTACAACAAGGATCAGAGTACACGACAAAGCGTGGTATTCATACATATGCCAACACAAGAAGTACACATACAAAGTTATCACAGGATATCATAAAGTATTACACAATACATGTGTATTACATCATAACCAAGTCCAAAAGAAATATATACAAATATGTATACAAAAAGCTCACAAGTAGAAAGAGGATCTCGTGAGTCAAAAGGTGAGTCTGGCACGAGGGGAATGGAACTAGTCCGCCTGCTCACTAAGGTAAGCTCGGTCCTCTGTGGATGGCTCCACTTCGTTCCAAGCTTCGGAATCTGAATGTGCAAATCCAAGGAGTCAAGACATATAATAATAAACAAACTATAACCAAGTGGCTAAGGGACATGAATAAGGAAAGATGAAACAATTATAAGGAATATCAACTAATAAGTATGAAAAGCATGAAGAGATAAAATCCTAATACAATGAATCTACAGTTAACGTCTTATTATTATTACTTGTCTTACTGTGATATCTAACTATGTGACCCAGCGTCCCAGAGCACATAGATCCATATCCTAGTAAAGCAAGGTTGTTATTGGAAACAGCGGTTGTATCGACGAACTATGTTTACAGTGGGTCCCGTGCATGCCCGGGACCACGGTCCAGGTGTTCCGTTGCTTGATGACGGAACCAGCCGCAAGGCCTATCAGGAGGGACTTATGTATGCCCTTTGTCATGACTGTATCAGGAAGAGGGAGCAAGCACTCCCCTCGGTCCCCTGGAGGCCCTCAGGTCAGACCGGAAATATAATTGTACAATATACCTAATGCCACTGTAAACACGAACACATATCGATATCCGCATGTTTCCCCCGACCCATGTGTAAGTTGGTCCATTTTATACAAAAAGTCAAGTGCATCATGCTTGGTTTAAGAGATAGCATGATAAAAGGTGATGTTCACTATTTAACGAGTCATGAAACGAGAATATGTAATAACAATTCATGAAGTAACAAGTGGTGAGATCCATCAAGTAACATGTCGTGTAATATCAGTTATGAAGCATAAACAGGAATAATATATTACACATGTATCATCAATAAGATCCAAGTTCAGAACAGAATTAACTAAGTCAAACAGTCAGAATTAGTCGACTAGGTTGAAGGGTTAGTCGACTAATAGGGGTCTTAAGTCGACTACTAGTCTGGATGAGTCGACTAAAACTGGGAAACAGAGAGTTGGGTTCTGTTTCAGGGAAAGTTAGTCGACTAGGGTTGTAAGGGTAGTCGACTAACAGGGAACTATTAGTCGACTAATTGATACTTAAGTCGGCTAAGTTTGAGATACAGAGAGTTGAGTTTATTTCAGGAGTCGACTAGGGGAATTCTAGTAGTCGACTAGGTATATCTGTAAGATCACCTAGAGGGGGTGAATAGGTGATGGCTAATCTAATGGTCACTTATGAACAAATAATGCGGAATTAAAACTAAGTTGATCAAATTAAAACTTCTTTTAATTAAACACTTATGTATAACACAAGAGTGTTGCCGAATTCCCCTTGCGAGGCTCTGGACAAGCTCCTCTAGATTCCCCTTGAATGGGTTGAGGTGCCGCGTTGGCTCTCTTGGTTGAATACTAGTGTTAACAAGCAATCCCACGCAAGTATATAACAATATAAGCACAAGGGTATATCAAGCATGTAAATTAAAGACAATGTAAGTAATGCAAGATATAAACGAGACTAAGTGAGAAAGAGAGCAAGAGAGAGCAATCGCAAACACAAGGGTATGTTTCGAGGTTCGAGCACACTTGCTCTACATCCCCGCCTTCGACACACGAAGGATTTCCACTATGCACGATCCAACCGGATCTCTCCTTGGTGCCGCAACACCTACAAGCCCTCAGACTCTCTAGTCCCTTACACACCATAAGCCCACCGGCTCGTCGAGGCCGCACCTCAAGCTACAAGTCCTCACTAGGACCCACAACACCAAGTCCTCACTAGGACCCTCAATCAAACCGCGAACACAACCGTCCGCCTTCTCAAAGAACAAGAAATGATCTCTTGGTGATCTAAACACTTGATCACCAATTACAAACTCTCACTACAACTCTCCTATAGGATGAATAGCTCAATGGATGCTCAAGTGTAGTGTGAGAAATCAAGGAAAGAACTTTTGATGGAAAACTCAAGAAATCACAATAAATACTCTCTTGATAAAATCCCTTTTGATAGGAAATATTGGCACTCTATTTTGTGGAGAAAACTTCTGAAATCACTTGGAAAAACTGGCTCAAGAAGTCCTCAAAATCTTAGCTTCAAACAATGACAAAACCCCCTTTTATAGAGGCCAGAAAAATCTGACCGTTGGGCTCTGTCAGAGCTACCGGTCGACCGCCCGGTCGACCGGCAACGGTCAAAAATCCGACCGTTGCAGCCTCCGGTCGACCGGCCCGGTCGACCGCGCAACTGGAGAAGAGAGAAAACTCTCTGTCGGTCGACCGGCCCGGTCGACCGATAATTCCCGAGAGCAAAGCTCTCTGAAACGGTCGACCGGCCCGGTCGACCGATCTCCAGTGCACACTGGCGTGCACGTCGTGCACGTCCGGTCGACCGACCCGGTCGACCGGCCTCTGTCAGTTCTGAAAAATCAGAACTGGCAGAACCAGAATAGGGATTAAGGATTGGTCTTTTGGCTTAATAAAATCCCAGAAATTCACAGTAAATCCAGAAAAATAGTTTCAATCAAAATAAAAACTGTTTTCTAAAAATATGTTTTTTCTAAAACTTGTTTTTCCATAACTTTACAAAATACAAAAACAAGATATTTTGAACTTATAAAGCAAAGTGTGTATGGATATGATCCACCACACAATCAAGATGAAATATCTAGTTTTTGACATAAAGCACTAAACTTGTTTTGGTTAAAGGATATGTATATAGAAATTACCAAAACCTAAAGTAGATATTTTGTCATAAGGAAAATCTCATCAAATACAAAAACAAGATATACTTTTAAAGCATAGTGTGTGTGGATATGATCCACTACACAAATAAGATGAATATCTAGTTTTTGACATAAGGCTCTAAACATGGTTTTGGATATAAGATATGTATACATGAATACCAAAAACCAAATTGTATTTTATCACAAATAAAAATCTTTTCTTAACCAGGAAAATCTTTTATGAAAATCATTCTATCAAGAGTTCTATCAAGAGTGTGTGTGATATAGACTTGAGCAATCCACCAACTATCTATCCTTTACATTTTTTTAAAACAAAAACAAAATCTTATACCTAGACACAAGTCTTCATCTTCTTGAAGTCTTCACTTGAAGGCTTCTCATCTTCTTGACTTGGTCCAAGCTTGATCCAAAGCTCCTTGGATCACCCCGTGCTAGCTCCAAATCTTGACATTTAATCCTTTGTTGAGCTATGCACCTACTAAGATCTTGATAATGAATCTGTCACTAATTAAATACAAGATCATTAGTAATCATAACTTCATGAGTTGATCATCATCAAAACTAGGGTGATAGGCCTTTGGGCCAACAATCTCCCCCTTTTTGATGATGACAAAACTCATGACGTTATATATGCATGGATTAAAGTAAAGCTTCAAAGAAGCTCCCCCTTAACTCATGCATACAAAATAAATAATAAATATGATCATGAAGCACATGAATATGGATGCAAATATGGAGATGCAACAAGAATAAATCAAAATCTTTTTACTCCTATTTGCATAAATCAAAACATATGCATAAATACAAATCTTAATTCCCCTTAAGTAAGAAGGACAAATACTTCTCCCCCTTAAGCAAGGAAATCATGCATATATATCAAAACAAAAACACAATACTTCTCCCCCTTTTTGTCAATCATCAACAAAGGTTCAAAGTAAAATCAAATCAACAATTTTCTCCCCCTTTATGTCAAAAATAAGAAGTCAAGGAGGGGCAATACAAATCAAAAATTTTGAATTTTTCTCATCAAAACAAAATCATTAATTCTATTTTATCAAAACAATTTTGAATTTTCTCTTTGATATCAAATAAAAAATATTGATACCATTTTAAAATCTAATGCATAAGCTTGAAAAATAAGATTTGAATTAAGCTTAGCATTAACAACACATGAAGAATTCGAACTAGTTAAATGAGAGTGTTTAACAACTAGTACGAAATCCTTCTATCAAGGAATAAATCTAAGGATTTTCATGAAATAGCAATGAAACACAAAACACTCAAACACTCTAATCTATAAAGTCCAAATAGTTTCAAAAGAAGTGAGTGTACTAATGTTATGTGAAACATGGCATCATGAAAATGGCAATAAGGTACAATATTCCTTAGAAAATCATAAACATCAAAATCATCTCACATTTTTTATTAAATCATTGAAAACAAAATCTATATGTCAAGATATATGTATGTTTTGACAATACATGAAATATACATACATATCTCTTAAACTCAAGTGAGTCTATATGAATGGATTTGCATTGAAGGCAAAAGACTCAAGAGTTATACATGTATATTTTAAGGTTTGGCAAACACACATATACATGAAATAAAAGGCACATGATCATAAATCAAATCCAAAAGGTGAACATAAGTTTAAATATGTATGAATCATCAAAACTAAGCAATACAAGTACATTTCAAGGGTTCAAATAAGCATTTAAGCACACTTACTAATAGATCCTTTTGAGGCCCATGATATGTTCAAGTATAAATCCTAGTGTTGACAAAAACTAACATATAAACTAATATTCAAATCATGAAGCATTAAATTTTAAGAAAAATTGAATCATGTGACAATCTCAAAAACTATTTGAAGAATACATAACTAGTATAAATTGTTTTTGAAAACTAGTTAAAGATCCTTCAAATATGTCAAATCATATGTTTTTCATGAATGAGACTAAGTACATAAAAATCCAAGCACTCATAGTCCATAAAGCTCATAAATATATTTTTGAATAAAAGATGAGTGTTCAAAGGTTATGTAAATAGTATTTTCATGAAAATAGAAAGTGAAGCATGAATCTCATAAAAATCTTATTTTTCATCTTAAAACAAATCATATATTTTTCATAAAGTATTTTGTATTTAGCAATGCTTTATGAAAATAGTCATTCAAGCTCAAAAAGATCATAAATCACATTTTGTTGTACAAATGTTTTAATCTTTATATAAATCAAAAACATGAAAAATCATTTTTTTTATTATTATTTAAAATACTAATCTTCATGGTATATGTATGATTTATCCAATTCTAACAATATCCATACATATCCCAAATCTAAAAGAGTCCATATATATTGCATGAAGGCAAATGACTCAAGGGTATACATGTATATTTATTAGATTTGAATTAAACACACATATACATGAAGTAAAATCAAGGATAGGCATAACAAGTATAAATGACCGAATCATCAAAACTAGCCTATACACATGCATATAGTGGACACAAATGAGCATGAAGTTCAAATATATATGAGTCAATTGTAGTTCACTATTTGTACATGTATAATACAAGTTTTGATAGAAACTACACTTAAACTAGTATATACCACATGAAACACCAAAATATCTTAAAATATGAACATGCTATGAATATTATGAATGAACAAGCATGTACATAAATGAAATAGGAGTTTAGAAATTGTTACCAACTCCAAAGCTCCTAGCATGGTGGTTGATCCACCAAAGCTCCTTGATAGCGATGCAACCCAAAAGTATGTCCATCATGTCCAAGTGCATCCACTACCAAGGTACCATCCCTCTCACGTTTTGAGAGAGCCTCACCTACATCACAAGCAAAAGGTGGGGGTTTTGGTACCCATATTTTCTTGGGTCCTTTAGGGTGAGCTTTATTATAAGGAACCCAAAATCCTTTAGACATAGCAAAATATAAGTTATGCTTCTTATCAAAACAATATTTTGCTAAATGGCCTTTGCGACCACAATGTGTACAAGTGTACACCCTATCATGATGCTTATGAGTGTGATTATGATCGTGATGTGCAACATAAGCATGAACATGATGTGTATGTGCATGAGCATGGGGAACTTGTTTCTTTTGAAACAAAGATTCCAACTTAGAATGATTGAATGCACATGAGCTCAAATTAGAGCTCAAATTATCAATTTTATTTTTCAAATTTTTAATCTCATTAGTGGTGGCATGAAAGCATGATGAGATGAAGAGTCAATTTTCTTTTTCTTTTGAAAAACATTATCCTTTTCTTTTTCAACAAATTTTTCTTTTTAAAGACTTATTTTCTTGCAAAATGACTTCCTTTTGTTTTTCCACCATATCAAACTTATTTTTCAAAATCATATTTCCTTCACATAAAACATTCATTTAGACATTAAGTAAATATTCTCATTTTTCAAATCCTCATTTTCATTTTCTAAACATGCAAGTTTATTTCTAAAAGAATCATTTTCTACATGCATGCAATCAAATTTCTTTTTCCAACTTTCATTATCTTTTTCTAAGCATGCAATGTTATTTCTATATGAGTCATGTTCCTTATGCATGCAAGCAATTTCCTTTTTCAAATTTTTATTATTCTTTTTATCATGTCATATTTCTCAAGCATAATTGGCAAAATGTATTAAGCTCATCATATGACATATTACATCCTCATCCTCGGATTCGGTAGTTACCTCAAGGGGTTATCCCCTTGGACCATGTAGCACTTGTTGGAGGTGTCGCTTCCAACATCCGAATCGCTCCCGGCATAATATAGATCCTTTTCGCCAAGGGAGGTGATGATGTTCCAAGCTACAAAAGCCGATTCAATGTTAGAACCCTAGATAAATAATCATCATTTAGGGTACATTTAAGAGCATGAAGGGCTTTTGCATTAGCCTCAATGTACTTGCTATTTGAACATAATCATTATTAGTAGTAGCAAGATAAGCATGAATTCCTAAGGCCTTGAGGTACAATGACATCTTAACCTTCCAAGTTTGGATGTTAAGAATATCAAAGGTGGGTGGTGACATGAAGTCCATGGTGACGTGTGTGTGTACAAATCTTGTGATTAGCCTAAAAGAGGATCTTTAACTCTTAGGTTGTTAGACCCAATATCAAGAGCACTAGCTCTGATACCAATTGTAAGATCACCTAGAGGGGGGGTGAATAGGTGATGGCTAATCTAATGGTCACTTATGAACAAATAATGCGGAATTAAAACTAAGTTGATCAAATTAAAACTTCTTTTAATTAAACACTTATGTATAACACAAGAGTGTTGCCGAATTCCCCTTGCGAGGCTCTGGACAAGCTCCTCTAGATTCCCCTTGAATGGGTTGAGGTGCCGCGTTGGCTCTCTTGGTTGAATACTAGTGTTAACAAGCAATCCCACGCAAGTATATAACAATATAAGCACAAGGGTATATCAAGCATGTAAATTAAAGACAATGTAATAATGCAAGATATAAACGACTAAGTGAGAAAGAGAGCAAGAGAGAGCAATCGCAAACACAAGGGTATGTTTCGAGGTTCGAGCACACTTGCTCTACATCCCCGCCTTCGACACACGAAGGATTTCCACTATGCACGATCCAACCGGATCTCTCCTTGGTGCCGCAACCCTACAAGCCCTCAGACTCTCTAGTCCCTTACACACCACAAGCCCCACCGGCTCGTCGAGGCCGCACCTCAAGCTACAAGTCCTCACTAGGACCCAACAACACCAAGTCCTCACTAGGACCCTCAATCAAACCGCGAACACAACCGTCCGCCTTCTCAAAGAACAAGAAATGATCTCTTGGTGATCTAAACACTTGATCACCAATTACAAACTCTCACTACAACTCTCCTATAGGATGAATAGCTCAATGGATGCTCAAGTGTAGTGTGAGAATCAAGGAAAGAACTTTTGATGGAAACTCAAGAAATCACAATAAACACTCTCTTGATAAATCCCTTTTGATAGAAATATTGGCACTCTATTTTGTGGAGAAAACTTCTGAAATCACTTGGAAAAACTGGCTCAAGAAGTCCTCAAAATCTTAGCTTCAAACAATGACAAAACCCCCTTTTATAGAGGCCAGAAAAATCTGACCGTTGGGCTCTGTCAGAGCTACCGGTCGACCGGCCCGGTCGACCGGCAACGGTCAAAATCCGACCGTTGCAGCCTCCGGTCGACCGGCCCGGTCGACCGCGCAACTGGAGAAGAGAGAAAACTCTCTGTCGTCGACCGGCCCGGTCGACCGATAATTCCCGAGAGCAAAGCTCTCTGAAACGGTCGACCGGCCCGGTCGACCGATCTCCAGTGCACACTGGCGTGCACGTCGTGCACGTCCGGTCGACCGACCCGGTCGACCGGCCTCTGTCAGTTCTGAAAAATCAGAACTGGCAGAACCAGAAAATAGGGATTAAGGATTGGTCTTTTGGCTTAATAAAATCCCAGAAATTCACAGTAAATCCAGAAAAATAGTTTCAATCAAAATAAAAACTGTTTTTCTAAAAATATGTTTTTCTAAAACTTGTTTTTCCATAACTTCACAAAATACAAAAACAAGATATTTTGAACTTATAAAGCAAAGTGTGTATGGATATGATCCACCACACAATCAAGATGAAATATCTAGTTTTTGACATAAAGCACTAAACTTGTTTTGGTTAAAGGATATGTATATAAGAAATTACCAAAACCTAAAGTAGATATTTTGTCATAAGGAAAATCTCATCAAATACAAAAACAAGATATACTTTTAAAGCATAGTGTGTGTGGATATGATCCACTACACAAATAAGATGAATATCTAGTTTTTGACATAAGGCTCTAAACATGGTTTTGGATATAAGATATGTATACATGAATACCAAAAACCAATTGTATTTTATCACAAATAAAATCTTTTCTTAACTAGGAAAATCTTTTATGAAAATCATTCTATCAAGAGTTCTATCAAGAGTGTGTGTGATATAGACTTGAGCAATCCACCAACTATCTATCCTTTACATTTTTTTAAAACAAAAACAAAATCTTATACCTAGACACAAGTCTTCATCTTCTTGAAGTCTTCACTTGAAGGCTTCTCATCTTCTTGACTTGGTCCAAGCTTGATCCAAAGCTCCTTGGATCCCCCGTGCTAGCTCCAAATCTTGACATTTAATCCTTTGTTGAGCTATGCACCTACTAAGATCTTGATAATGAATCTGTCACTAATTAAATACAAGATCATTAGTAATCATAACTTCATGAGTTGATCATCATCAAAACTAGGGTGATAGGCCTTTGGGTCAACAATATCTAGTCGACTGGGAATCTGGTCTAGTCGACTAAAACTGGGAATGAGAAAAGGTTAAGTTTCAACTACAGTGGATTAGTCGACTGGTCCCTGGGTAAGTCGACTAATCGTAGGGAAAACTGTGACAGAACAGATTTTCTGGTGGTTGTTCTTGATGGTCTAAAAGTGGGATTTTTATGGCACAAGTGTACATAATTTGTCAACACAAGCATACAAAGGGTTTACAAGTCTTGGTGAGTAGATATACTCACTAGGATGGGTTCGATTGAAGCTTTACGAGTCCGGGAAGAGTGTGGTCGTCAAATGGCACCTATGTGATCCTTGGCGACGAAAAGAGCTACGATCCAAGCTCCAAATCAGTTGCTTGAGGTGGGGATGAAGTCTTTGAGGTGGTTCTTGGAGCTAGGGTTGAGGTTGAGAAGGAGGAGGGATCTCTTGGTGAGGGCTAACACTTAGGTGAAATGAAGAAAAAGGGAAAAGAATGTAAAGAGATTGTTTATATAGGTGTTAGATTTTTGTAAAGGAGATGCAATTAAAGGAAATGAGAGGGGGTTTTGTGTAAGGGGGGTGAGATGAGTGTCCTTCTCCTTGGCCACTTGGCCGGCCATGGGGAGAGAGAGAATGAGTGGGATTTAAAAAGATTAGGTGAAAGTGAGTGGGATTAAGTGGAAAATTGGAATTATGGAAGAGATTTGAATTTTTTGGAAAAATGGGAAAAGTTTGTGGTTGTGGAGAAAGAGGAATAAAGGAAAGGAAAAATGGAAAGAAATTCATATAGGAAGATATTTACTCTCACTTGGAATTTGAAAATATGGAAACACGGATTCCCAGGTTTAGATCAAGTATGCGGAAAACATTTCGGAAAATACCGAAATCGTCCGAAATTCAAGTATCTCGGAACGACTCGCAAATTTTACCAAAAATCAAAAATAATATATGAAGACTAATAGTGAAATCCTTTTTAAGAAATACTTTATAGTTTTAAAACTAAAAATCCCGGAATCAGTTATCTACCGACTCCGTTGGAGTTTTCATAAATTTATAAAATTCTCAGAAAAAGTATTTAAGTAGGGAATATGATTCTAAGAAATAAAGTCTAAAGGACCATCTAGAAATTCCTAACTGTTTGAGAATTAAAATTCCAGGAATCGATCAGCGATACAGGTCGACACCGGTTTTGAAGAAATTTATTTTAATTCAGGAAAAAATCCAGAAAATCATAGAAAATCTAATATATTGGAAAATGATATTTGAAATCGAAATCGGTCAAATACAGGAAGTAAATCGAAAAATACGATCGAAAAGCTGAATACGCAACTAAGTACGTATTCTGGAAACGGGGTATTACAATCCACCCACCTTATAAAAATTTCGTCCTCGAAATTTCATAAGGTGAAAGGTAACAGGAAAGGTAACAGATAGATAAGGAAAAGATGAGAGATAACAGTAGAAAAGAATAGAAGGAAAGAGTTTTTACCAAATCAAGATGTGAAGAGTTGAGGGTAACGCTCACGGATAACATCCTCTCGTTCCCATGTGGCTTCTCCCGGTGCATGTCTGTTCCAAGACACCAATACCAATGGTATAGCCTTGTTCTTCAGTGTCTTCACACTTCTATCTAGAATGGCCATCGGCTGCTCCTGATATGATAAATCTGGCTGCAGTTCCAGTTCGGAATGATCCAAAATATGACTATCATCCTTGACATATTTCCTCAACTGTGATACGTGGAAAACATTGTGCACTCCCTCCAAAGATGGAGGTAAAGCCAATCTGTACGATACATCTCCCACACGGTCCAAGATCTCGAATGGGCCGATGTACCTCGGACTAAGCTTTCCACGAGTACCGAACCGGATAACTCCCTTAGTAGGTGATATCTTTAAAAACACATGGTCACCTGCCTGGAACTCCAATGGCCTTCTCTGTGTGTCAGCCCAACTCTTCTGACGGCTCTGTGCTGCTCTGAGGTGGTCTCTGATGATTCTGACTTTCTCTGTGGTCTGAATCAGAATCTCTGGCCCCAAAAGTCCCCTCTCACCGACTTCATCCCAACAAATCGGTGACCTACACTTCCTTCCATACAGTGCTTCAAATGGTGCCATCTTGATACTTGCCTGGTAACTGTTATTATAAGAAAATTCAGCCAAATGAAGATGGTCTTCCCAAGATCCCTTAAACTCAATCATACAGGCCCTTAGCATATCTTCAAGGATCTGGATAGTCCTCTCAGATTGCCCGTCTGTCTGAGGATGGTATGATGTACTGAATTTCAGACGGGTTCCCAAACTTTCTTGGAGACTCTCCCAGAAATGAGATCTGAATCTTGTGTCTCTGTCTGATACAATACTGACTGGAACTCCATGCAGACGAACTATCTCCTTCATGTACTTGTCTGCCAAGACCTCCGTTGACTGTCCCACCCTGAATGGTATAAAGTGAGCTGACTTGGTGAGACGGTCAATGATTACCCACACAGCATTATTACCCTTGGGACTACGAGGTAATGCCGTGACAAAATCCATAGTGATGTGCTCCCACTTCCATTCGGGTATTGGCAAAGGATGTAGAAGTCCAGCTGATCTCTGATGCTCTATCTTTATCTGCTGGCACACCAGGCACTTGGCTACAAACTGAGCTATCTCCCTCTTCATAGCATTCAACCAAAACTGCTTCTTCAAGTCCTGATACATCTTGTTTCCCCCTGGGTGGATGGAATATGCTGAACTGTGTGCTTCTGCCAAAATCTTCTGCCGAACTTCTCCTTGGGGAACACAAATCCTGCTACCAAAGTATAAGGCACCATCCGGATGAATGCTGATATCAGTCCTCAATCCAGCCTCTACCTGAGCTCGGAATGTCTGTAACCTGGGATCTTCCTTCTGAGCTTCCCTGATCTCATCAATCAATGCTGACTGAATCTGCAAAGCCATGAACTGTCCTGCTTTCTCAGTCCTTCGAACTATCATCAAGTCCAAACTGATGAAGTCTCGAATCAACTCCTTCTGCTGAGTGAGCCGGACAAGCACTCTATTCTCTGGCATCCTGCTCAGTGCATCTGGAACTGTATTGACCTTGCCTGGATGATATTGCAAGTCAATATCATAGTCCGCCATCAATTCAAGCCATCTCCTCTGCCTCATATTCAACTCTTTCTGTGAGAAATATACTTGAGGCTCTTGTGATCCGTATATATCAACACTTTGTCTCCCAGAAGATAATGCCTCCAGATCTTCAATGCAAATATCACAGCTGCTAGCTCCAAGTCATGAGTTGGGTAATTCCGCTCATGAGTCTTCAGTTGCCTTGATGCATATGCTATAACATAACCATGTTGCATAAGCACACACCCCAGGCCTTTCCCTGATGCATCACTGAATATGACCATCCCTCCCCTACCTGAGGGAGTCTTCAAGATTGGAGCTGAAATGAGCCTCTGCTTCAATTGCTCAAATGCTGCAGTACACTCCTCAGTCCATATGTACCTTTCCCCTTTCCTGGTGAGCCTGGTCAATGGAGCCGCAATCCTAGAGAAATCCTGGACAAAGCGTCTGTAATATCCGGGTAGTCCAAGAAAACTCTTAATCTCAGTCACCGACCTCGGAATCGGCCAATCTCTCACTGCCTGAATTTTGCTGGGGTCAACTGAAATCCCTTCTGCTGAAACTATGTGTCCAAGGAAAGCTATGCTGTCCAACCAGAAATCACACTTGCTCCTCTTAGCATGAAGCTGCTCCTGCTGGAGAGTCTGCAATACTATCCTCAAGTGTTCTGCATGCTCCCTGCTGCTCTTTGAATAGATCAGGATGTCATCTATGAAAACAACAACAAACTGATCCAGATAGGGCGAGAACACTCGGTTCATCAAATCCATGAAAACTGAAGGGGCATTGGTGACTCCGAAAGGCATAACTAGAAACTCATAGTGGCCATAACGGGTCCTGAATGCCGTCTTCGGGATATCCTCCTTCTTCACCCTCAGCTGATGGTAACCCGACTGCAAATCTAATTTAGAGAATACACGGGCTCCATGAAGCTGATCTAACAGATCATCAATCCTGGGTAAAGGATACTTGTTCTTGACGGTAACTTTGTTCAACTCCCTATAGTCAATACAAAGTCTCTTACCACCATCCTTCTTATTGGCCAACAGTACTGGAGCTCCCCATGGTGAAGTACTTGGCCTAATCAATCCCCTGTCTGAATATTCCTGCAGCTGCTTCTTCAAAATCTCTAACTCCGTCGGTGCCATCCTGTACGGAGCCTTGGATATAGGAGCTGCTCCTGGAACTGTGTCAATAGAGAACTCGATCATCCTTTCAGGTGGCAGTCCTGAGATCTCAGCAAACACCCCTGGGAATTCTTCCCACACCGGTACCTTCTGCTTCTGAACCTCCGAAGTAGCCATCCGTGTCTTTCCCTTGGTAGACTTCACTTCTCCACTGAATTGGAACTCCGGTTGATGAGGGATTCTGAAATTAATTTTCTTCTCCCTACAATCAATAACTGCATGGTACTGACTGAGCCAGGTCATGCCTAAGATTACGTCGTACCCTTTGGTGTCTAGTACGATCATATCTATGGCCAAGATCTTATCACAAAGTTCTACTGGACAATCAGCACAAACTCTAGAAGATATGACTACCCCATTCCCTGTACTAATCTCCCATTTGTGGTCTAAAGATTTAACAGGTATAGAATGCAAAGCCACAAAATGGTCTGAGATATAACAATGGGATGCACCTGAATCGAAGAGAGCGAGAACAGGTTTTGAATGAACTCTGATGTTACCTGTTATCACTTCCTCTGAAGTCTCAGCCTCTTCTGCTGTCAGATTGTAAGCCTGACCTCTACCACGCCCTGCTGCAGTCCTGGCTCCTCTCTGGACTGGGCGAACAACATGCTGTGGAGGAAGGGGAAGAGCTCTCCTCATCACTGGTCCCTGATTCCTCTGCCCAAGTGGCCCTGGAAGTGCCCTCTGTCCATTCGGTCCTTGAGGTGCCGGCAAAGCTTGGTTGGCAAACCCAATTCTCCTGTGTGGACAGGTCTCTACTGCATGGTCTCGTGATCCACACACCAAACATAATCCATTTGCCCTACGGCAATTCTGCTGAGAATGACCTGGTTTCTGGCAAAAGTTGCAGATAGGACCTGGTCGAGCCATCTGGTAAGGAGCTGGTCTGAATGGTTGCCTCTGAACCTTTGCTGCTCTATATGGGCCTCCTCTTCCCATTGGTGCAAACGGCCTCTTCATGGCCTGGCTCCCCATCTGGTCAACTTTCTTCTTCTCAAGCCCACGCTCCACCTCTCGAGCTATGGTGAGAACCTCAGAATAAGTCTTCAACTGCTGGGGCATCAGGAAAACTTGTATGTCCATCTGCAGACCCTGCTGGAACCTGCTTGCCCGCTTCTCCTCATCCGTCACCATGTACGGAGCGAAGCGGCTCAATCTAAGAAACTCTGCAGCATACTCGTCCACGGACTTGCTCCCTTGCTGGAGCCTGATAAACTGCTCTTCCATATCTTTCTGAGCAGTAGCAGGGAAGAATCTGTTGTAGAAACTCTTGGAGAACGTGTCCCAGGTGACAGGCTTCTCCAGTCTGGCCTCTTCAGCAAGCCACCAAGTTCTGGCTATATCCTTCAACTGAATCTTGGCGACCTCAACTTGGTTCTCCTTTGGTACCCTGGCTGCATTCAGCAGATCTGTGGTATCCGTCAACCATTGTTCAGCATCCAATGGTTCTCGCCTCCCGTGAAGATAGCTGGTTGCAGCCGTCTGAAGTCCGATACATTTCCCGGCCTCTGCTCCTTCGGTGCTGCCAATTCTTGCCTGAGGAGTTCAGTCTGCTGCTGCTGGTTTTCCATCATGGTCTGAATGACCCTCAAAATATCCACATTCTCCCCTGTGGGTCCATTCGATGCTTGCCCCGAGTGGTTACGGCCCGTCCTTCGCTCCATACCGAGTTAGGAATAGAAAACTGGAATTCGAAAACAATTGGAAGGAGTTTAGGATACAAGGGAATGAATCAAGGAAGGAATCAAGAAGGACTTAATAACTTTGTATATTGTAGTTGGCATCGACAAATTATTAAAATTTGCCGCTCGATTGTACTTCAGGTGTGAGAGCCTGGGCTCTGATACCAACCTGTAACGCCCCGATTCCACGGATACGGGGACGTCACTGCGACGTATATACGTAGGTCATAAATTGCCCCCACGCATATACGCTAAGCATAAAAGTACAACAAGGATCAGAGTACACGACAAAGCGTGGTATTCATACATATGCCAACACAAGAAGTACACATACAAAGTTATCACAGGATATCATAAAGTATTACACAATACATGTGTATTACATCATAACCAAGTCCAAAGAAATATATACAAATATGTATACAAAAAGCTCACAAGTAGAAAGAGGATCTCGTGAGTCAAAAGGTGAGTCTGGCACGAGGGGAATGGAACTAGTCCGCCTGCTCACTAAGGTAAGCTCGGTCCTCTGTGGATGGCTCCACTTCGTTCCAAGCTTCGGAATCTGAATGTGCAAATCCAAGGAGTCAAGACATATAATAATAAACAAACTATAACCAAGTGGCTAAGGGACATGAATAAGGAAAGATGAAACAATTATAAGGAATATCAACTAATAAGTATGAAAAGCATGAAGAGATAAAATCCTAATACAATGAATCTACAGTTAACGTCTTATTATTATTACTTGTCTTACTGTGATATCTAACTATGTGACCCAGCGTCCCAGAGCACATAGATCCATATCCTAGTAAAGCAAGGTTGTTATTGGAAACAGCGGTTGTATCGACGAACTATGTTTACAGTGGGTCCCGTGCATGCCCGGGACCACGGTCCAGGGTGTTCCGTTGCTTGATGACGGAACCAGCCGCAAGGCCTATCAGGAGGGACTTATGTATGCCCTTTGTCATGACTGTATCAGGAAGAGGGAGCAAGCACTCCCCTCGGTCCCCTGGAGGCCCTCAGGTCAGACCGGAAATATAATTGTACAATATACCTAATGCCACTGTAAACACGAACACATATCGATATCCGCATGTTTCCCCCGACCCATGTGTAAGTTGGTCCATTTTATATAAAAAGTCAAGTGCATCATGCTTGGTTTAAGAGATAGCATGATAAAAGGTGATGTTCACTATTTAACGAGTCATGAAACGAGAATATGTAATAACAATTCATGAAGTAACAAGTGGTGAGATCCATCAAGTAACATGTCGTGTAATATCAGTTATGAAGCATAAACAGGAATAATATATTACACATGTATCATCAATAAGATCCAAGTTCAGAACAGAATTAACTAAGTCAAACAATCAGAATTAGTCGACTAGGTTGAAGGGTTAGTCGACTAATAGGGGTCTTAAGTCGACTACTAGTCTGGATGAGTCGACTAAAACTGGGAAACAGAGAGTTGGGTTCTGTTTCAGGGAAAGTTAGTCGACTAGGGTTGTAAGGGTAGTCGACTAACAGGGAACTATTAGTCGACTAATGGATACTTAAGTCAGCTAAGTTTGAGATACAGAGAGTTGAGTTTATTTCAGGAGTCGACTAGGGGAATTCTAGTAGTCGACTAGGGATATCTAGTCGACTGGGAATCTGGTCTAGTCGACTAAAACTGGGAAATCAGAAAAGGTTAAGTTTCAACTACAGTGGATTAGTCGACTGGTCCTAGGTTAAGTCGACTAATCGTAGGGAAAACTGTGACAGAACAGATTTCTGGTGGTTGTTCTTGATGGTCTAAAAGTGGGATTTTTATGGCACAAGTGTACATAATTTGTCAACACAAGTATACAAAGGGGTTTACAAGTCTTGGTGAGTAGATATACTCACTAGGATGGGTTCGATTGAAGCTTTACGAGTCCGGGAAGAGTGTGGTCGTCAAATGGCACCTATGTGATCCTTGGCGACGAAAAGAGCTACGATCCAAGCTCCAAATCAGTTGCTTGAGGTGGGGATGAAGTCTTTGAGGTGGTTCTTGGAGCTAGGGTTGAGGTTGAGAAGGAGGAGGGATCTCTTGGTGAGGGCTAACACTTAGGTGAAATGAAGAAAAAGGGAAAAGAATGTAAAGAGATTGTTTATATAGGTGTTAGATTTTTGTAAAGGAGATGCAATTAAAGAAATGAGAGGGGGTTTTGTGTAAATAGGGGGGTGAGATGAGTATCCTTCTCCTTGGCCACTTGGCCGGCCATGGGAGAGAGAGAGAATGAGTGGGATTTAAAAAGATTAGGTGAAAGTGAGTGGGATTAAGTGGAAAATTGGAATTATGGAGAGATTTGAATTTTTTGGAAAAATGGGAAAAGTTTGTGGTTGTGGAGAAAGAGGAATAAAGGAAAGGAAAATGGAAAGAAATTCATATAGGAAGATATTTACTCTCACTTGGAATTTGAAAATATTGAAAACACGGATTCCCAGGTTTAGATCAAGTATGCGGAAAACATTTCGGAAAAATACCGAAATCGTCCGAAATTCAAGTATCTCGGAACGACTCGCAAATTTTAGCAAAAATCAAAAATAATATATGAAGACGAATAGTGAAATCCTTTTTAAGAAATACTTTATAGTTTTAAAACTAAAAATCCCGGAATCAGTTATCTACCGACTCCGTTGGAGTTTTCATAAATTTATAAAATTCTCAGAAAAAGTATTTAAGTAGGGAATATGATTCTAAGAAATAAAGTCTAAAGGACCATCTAGAAATTCCTAACTGTTTGAGAATTAAAATTTCAGGAATCGATCAGCGATACAGGTCGACACCGGTTTTGAAGAAATTTATTTTAATTCAGGAAAATCCAGAAAATCTTATATATGTGAAAATGATATTTGAAAGTGAAATCGGTCAAATACAGGAAGTAAATCGAAAAAAATACGATCGAAAAGCTGAATTCGTAACTAAGTACGTATTCTGGAAACGGGTTTACAGTTTATATATTTGTTCTTCCTGCGGCTGTTGTCTGTTTTTTCACGCACGAGAAGAACTTTGCACTTGTGTTACTCAACTGCGACCGTAGTCGCAGTTTTTTTATTTATAATATACAGTGAAATATACTGATTTGAGAGGAATGCGATCATGATCACTATGATCAACTTCAATGGAATGAATCTTGCATTCGAATGTTGGAGCCTTGTATTTGATTTAGAAGGATTCTGGCTCAAATCCTTACTTTCCCTTCCAAAAAAATTTGAGTCCGTGTCTTCCAACTCAAATACAACCCTCCGACATTCGAATACAAGATCTACTCTGATGAAGTTGATTTATATTATTTAAGTATTTATAAACCAAAAATAAAAATATTTTTGATTACTTTTTTGCTCATTCATCAAGCGGCGCAAAATGGACGGCTAAAAGCATTGAGTTGGTTAGATTTATGTCTTAGACATACAAATTATCGATCTGGCCATTTGATTATGATCTAAATATTAAAAATCCTTACAAATTAATTTTTGTTAGGTTTCAAATATTCTACACCATTAAACTAACCAACTCACTATTTAAGTCGTCCGTATTTTCCTACTTGATGCATGGGCAAAAAGTATTCAAAACACTTGATTTTTTGTTTATATATACTTGAAATAATATAGATCAATTTTAATGGAGTGGATCTTATATTCGGATGATGTATTGTTATATTTGATGAGAAGAATTTGGGCTTCAAACATCTCGGTTTCAATCTTAGGCTGGACGGAGGCTTCGCGCAGAGACTTCAACTTTCCTCCGTGTCGCAGTGCTTCGCGGTATGGTGAAAGTGTAGGTCACCTAAGAGGGTGAATAGGTGACGTGCTAATCAAATGTCAAACATATGTGAAATTAAAAACTATTTTACAAACTAAAACTATTATACTAACACACAACGTATAAACTAAATAGTGAAGCCGATTTTCCGGTGAAGAGCTCTGACTTCTCCTCAAGATTCCTCTGCATTAAGAGTTGAGGTGCTATAATACCTCTCTTAGTTTAATACTAGCGTGAGCACAAATATAATATCATGCAAGTAAGGAATAGGCAAGGGATACAAGTATGCAAGATATATAAACAAACTCAAGCAAGTATATCTATGAAGCAAAATAAAATATCAAGCATATAAAGATAAGAGCAATAAGAACATGCAATATTAAACACAAGTGAGTTGAGAGAGAGAAAGAGAGCGATGAGCAATCACAAACATGGGAGAATTATTTGAGGTTCAAGCCACTTACTTTACATCTCCGTCTTCACCGCAATGAAGGATTTTCATTAAAATCTATCGCACAAGATTACTCGGCGTCGCAACACCTACAAGAGCTCATTCAATAACTCTTGGACCTGCAAGTCCCTCACTTATTCTCGCAAGAACAACACACACGAACCCGTAAGTTCACCGAGGACGCAACTGGTAACAATTTCTCTAAATATAAATTGAAACACTAGGTAATCTCTTCTCTTGATCATCAATAAACATTTTGAAATAAGAATCCTAGAGGATAGATATGGCTATAACAAGCTCAAGCTTGTGTGAGAAAATAAGATAGATTTGAAAGTAGAAAAATACAAGAAATGTTTTGATAAAGTCAAGAGATATACTCTTAATAAACTCCTTTTTGCTATGCAAATGAAACTCTAAAAAACTATTGAAAAACTTTTGTGAAAAACAAGAGAATAGATTTAGAAAACACTTCTTAAAATCTTACCTAAAACTGGCCAAAATACCCTATTTTATAGGATATTAAATACTAGCCTTTACAGGCCAGTTCTGACCTGTCGGTTTGACCGGCCGATTAACTGGCCAACGGTCAAATTTCTGACCATTGGGGTTTCTGGTCGACCGCCCAGTCGACCGCTTCCAGGCCACGGAGAGGAATCCTCTCTGTCTGTCGATAGTTCCGGCCTCTACCAGAGAGCTGAGTAGAGCCAGACGGCCGATCGATCAGTCAACCGAGCCCTGCTACGGTTGACCGAGCCAGGGCAAAAGGCTTGTGCATGTTTCTTGTGTACGTTGGTCGACCGCCAACAGCCCAAAAATCATCTTTTGAAAATCCTTTTAAATCCCATAAAATCACCATAAATCCATAAAAATAAGTTTATGTAAATTACTTTAAAGTATAAATATGTGTGATAAAAAATCAACACACATTACAAACAATTGAACTATTTTTAAGGCATAAAAATTTAAAGCTTAAATCGAAACCGGTATTTTTCAAAAACAATCTTTCTAAATGGAAAACCAATTTTTTAAAACTTGTAGAAATACAAAAATAAGATATGAAATACATTTAAGCATAGTGTATAGAAATGATTCAATACACATAATAAATGAAACATACTTATTTTTCTGGCCCAGAGGCCCTTCACTCTAATTTTAATGATGATTAACTCATGTAGTTATTGTTTACTAATAACCTTATGATATTTAGTTTCAGATATTTTGATGATCAAGAATATTAGTAGGTGATTAGCTTCAACAAAAGTGTTTGGGAGCTTTCACATGGTGATTCAAGAACTCGCGCGTCAAGATCGCATCTAGCACTCGGTTGGAGTCATGCTCGTTAGTTCGTGTTTGGATCGAGTCGACTTAGAGACGGAGTTTCTATAAGAAGATATCGGTTTGTTTTAGTCTAAGATTGTGTTTAGATCATTGTAAAGATTAGATAGTATTGATATGCTCAAATTCACACACACACACACACACACACACACACACACACTTGTTTTAAAGTTTCATGTTTGTTTTCAATTAACCGGTTTTTAGATTTCTAGTTAATATATATGGCTTTCATGAATAGATAGAATCAAAACAAGTTTATATGGTTTAATATATATTAGATTTGATCAATATACATATATGCTTCATCGATTTAGAAAAACTTACTTTGATAGTCTATTTCATGAGTTGGAGTTTTGTATTTAAACAAACTTATTTTTGGATTTCATGTCAAAAATATAGATATAATATCTTTCATGTATATTAGATTCTATCCATATATAACATACTTAAAAGTTGTTTCAATATCATGTTTTTGTATTTGCAAGAGTTTTGGAGAAAACGGTTTTTCATTTCAAAATCCTAGTTTTTGAAAAATACGATTTTTGGTTTAAGGCAAATTTTCAAGAACACAAAAGGTTCAATTGTTTAGAATATGTGTTGAATTTTACTCATACATATTTGTATTTCAAGATCTTATAAGAACTGATTTTGTGAAATTTATGTGATTTTATGAGATTATTTAGAAGGTAAAATAATCAAGGCTTTATCCCCAAAGTTTGACCTGGCTGTTCTGCTGGTCGATGGATGGTCGACCGCGGTAGAAGCCGGTCGACCGGTCCGGTCGACCGATGTGCACAGACGTGCACAAAGCCTTCTGGCTGGTAGGGGGTCGACCGACTCGGACGACCACTGAGAGCTTTGCTCTCTAGAAATGGCCCTGGTCGACCGGCAGAGAGTTTGTTGCTCTCTGTATCCAGGCCCGGTCGACCAGGCGGTCGACCGGTGGCTCAACAGTTAGAAATCTGATCGTTGGCTGGTCGACCAGGCGGTCGACCGACAGCAGATTTTTTTTACTGTCTTAGCCCAACGGCTAGTTTATAAATGTGCTATATATACCCATTCCCTTAGGCTGTTTTAGACAAGTTTTCAAAAGCAAAATTCTCATTCTTGCTAGTGTTTATATACAAGTTTTTAAAAGAGTTTTAGAGCCAAAAGATTTGATCTTTATTTGTTTTTAAAAGGATTGGAAAAATCAAGAAAGGGAGAAGTCTTTGGGATTGGTTTTTTTTATCTTCATTTCTATAGCTATTGTAGAAGTTTTCCCAAGAGTTTTTCTTTATGATTTTGATTTTCAAACTCTTTATTTTCTCACTTGAGCTTATCTATCTATCCTATCTATAACGATTATTGTTTTGTGAGAAAGAATTGGTTTGTGGTCTTTAAGATCACCAAGTATTGTAAACCCTCCTTGCTTTGTGATCTCCCTCTAGTGAGAGGTAATTGTGTTGATATCCCTCTAGTGAGATGTGATAGTAGAGGTTGTGTTGGTATCTCTCTTAGTGAGAGGTGATTGTGGTGTTGTGGCTTTGTGCCTTATCCTCAAGTGTGAGGTTGATAGTTGTTTTGGCTAAGTGCCTAACCCTCTAAGTTAGAGGTGTTTTATGTTGTGCCTTACCTCTTATGTAGAGATTGTATTGGGTGAGAAAGGAGTTGGTACTCCCAGTTTGTATTACCTAAATCCTCAGTGGAGGTTCCATGTGTGGGAAGTCCTGTGTGGACGTTATAGTAGAAATCCTTCTGTGTGAAGGCGGGGATGTAGAGCTGGGTACTCGAACCTCGAAATACATCTTGGTGCTTGTGTTTGATCCACTATCTCTAACTCTCTCTTATATTATGCCTTGCATCATTCATATTGTTCATTCATACTTATATGCTTGGTATTGCTTGTGTGTGCGCCTCACTTGTGTTGAACTAAGAGAGCTTTACATAGCTCCTCAACTCTTATTTAGAGGCATTTAGAGGAGATAGTTCAGAGCCCTTCACCGAGAATTCGGCCACACTCTTTGGTTACACTAAGTGTGTTGCAATTAAGTTTTAATTCCGCATCATTTGTCATTAGATTAGCCATACACCTATTCACCCCTTCTAGGTGTACTTTCAATTGGTATCAGAGCTTACGCTATTGATATTAGGTTTAAGCACCTAGGAGTGACATCTTGATTGTTAATCAAGTTTTTGTATTTGCACATATACTTGTTTACACACACTCATGGATTCTCTTGCCCCTCCCATGTTTGATACTTCCAACATTGTTGTTTGGAAGGTTAGGATGTTCATGTACCTCAAAACCCTAAGTTTGCATGTTTTCCTTTCCGCTACTAAGAAATCCTATCTTGGAAGCATATAGAGGCCAAGGCACAAGCCCTATTGGCACTTAGGAGCACTTTAAGTAAAAATATTTGTGTATGATTTCTCATTGTGATTCCGCCTTTGCAGTGTGGAACACGTTGACTTCTCCGAGCTACAAACGCCAAACATTATGGAGGAGGAATCTAGTAGAGGAGAATCCGAACAACAATGCTACATGGTCCAAAGGAATAACTCCCTTGAGGTAAATTCGAAAACTCAACTAGATGATTGTGTTAGTTCTTCCGGCGATGATCATATTGATGCTGATACATTAAATGAAGAACTATCTATTATTTGTGAAAAAATATTAAAAAAATACTAACTCTTGAAAAAGAAAAGTTTTGTTTTAATAAAGAAAATGAGGATTTAATTTCAAAAATTGATGTGTCTTTGCAAGAGAAGGTTGAGATTTCTAATGAAAGGGACTCATTGAAATCCCAACTTGAACTTTCCTAAATGAAAATAAATTTTGAAAAATAAAAATGATTGTGAGAAAGTTTTGAAGAAAAATGAAGTTCTATCTTCAAACTTATTTTTGTTCTAAAAGAAAATGATTCTTTGAAAAACAAAATTATTTCTATTTCAAAGGAATTAGATTTAATTTCTAATAAAAATATTTCTTTAAAAATGATTTAGATACTCATATTTGCCATGATAGTGTAGCTTCATCATCTATTTACTTATTACATGCTCCACATTATCTTCAAGTATTAAAAATGATATTTGTGTTTGAAGAAAAGTGTTGATTGTTTCGGCTCCACTTTGAGCCAATGTGCCATGAATCACACACGATTGGAATTCATGTTTCACAAGAAACAAGTTCCATCTATGCATGCGCACAAACCACGGCATACACATGCTTCCCATGTTCACACACATAACACTAAGTATGCTCATGTGTACACATGTACACATTGTGGACGTAAGAACCACCTTGCAAAATTTTGTTATGATAGGATACATGATTCAAATTTTGCAAATAAATTTGTTTTGGTTAAGAAAGGTGCAACCCTCATGGACCCACGTATGGGTACCAAGGACCACTTCTATTTTATTTGATGTAGGTGTGGGCTCTCACTCGATGTGAGAGTATTAGTGCCTTGAGGTGGATGCGTTCCAAGCTTAATGGTGACTATTTTGGATGCATCACTTTTAAGGAAAGGTTGGTGGCAAGACCACTATAGTTTGGAGACATAGAGATTTGCCCTTATGGTTTTGGTAACGATCTCTATCTGCCATTATGTCTACATGCTTTCATGTTGTTGATTTTTAGCATATTTTGATTACTATGTTAAATGCCATGATAATTAGGCTTGTGATATACATGATTAGTATTTGAGATACACCCATTTTTATATGGATCTATAATTCTTTTTGTTCTCACACTTGTTTAGCTATGGTGTAGATCATAGATTTAAGACATGTGCATTTACATGATGATCTTATTGATTTATATTTTGTTTTATACTTCATGTTTTGATTACATGTTTAAGATGTAGTTTTTATTAAAACTTGTATCAATACTTGTAGAACTAGTGAACCACAAATTGATTATTATATGTTTGTGTTAAATTGCTCATTTGTACCTATTAGATGTACTAGTATAGCCTAGTTTTGATGATTTATACATTTTGACTTATATTCCTTATTTTTTGGCATGTTTTTATGATAATGTGTTTTAGCTTCATGTATATGTTAATTTTGTCAAAAGTATTGAATATACATGTATACCCTTAAGTCATTTGTCTTTCATGCAAAATTTCTTTATAGACTCAATTGTGTTTGGATATGTATGTATACCTTTAGTTTTGACAAAACATACATATGCCTTCGAGTTAGTATTGTTTTGATGAAAATTAAATTTTCATTTTTTTAAGAAATTTCATATTGAGTTTAGATGCCTTATTTCCATGATGTTGATTACATGATTTTTTTTTTTTTACACTCTATGTTTGATGTTTACTCATGATTTGGTTTCATGAGATTATATAAGCTTTATTGCTATTTGAATGTTGATCATTGTGTGATTTCAAAGTTTCATGGATATATTCTTATTTTATTCCTTACTTGAAGGATTTCGTACTAGTTTATAAATTTATCATAAAACTAGTTGCATATTCTTCATTTTAGTAGAGTTTTTTAAACATGCTATATTTTTAAATCCTATTTTGAAAACCACTACCCAACAAGGGCGGTTGGATGGGCGATCATGCCTTATATGCTCTTTATTGAAAAATATATTTAAACATGTGCATGAAAGGGAGGTAGTATGAGTTATACACTTGATTCTCATCATAATTTCAATTGGTATCCCAAATGATATTTTCATGTTTGTATACTTTGGTTTTCTATATATGTATGTTTTAAATCTCATAAAGTATCAATTTCTATTGATATTTACATTTTCATACATATATACATGATTTGATTGTGCTTACTATATCTTTACATATTAAAGTACAAATTATGTTTATGTTAAGTTTGATTTACTCCTTAATGATTATTAGTTCTCAAATTGGTATTTTATACAAACTTATGCATCATTTTCATTGGTGCTTCATAAAGGGGAGAAAACTTCATATTTAATTTTCATTCGATTGTATTTCAATTGGTGCCTTACTCCTGCTCTTTATGATGAAAAATGATATTATTTGGTATATTATTTTTCAATTGGTTCCTATACTCTTAATGAAAGTTTTTTAATTTGGAATATAATAACATTTTCAATATTGGTATCAAAAATTTTAAATTGGTTTTATTGTAAATTTTGGTATCTTTTTATTGTAAAATGAATTGTTTAACCAAATAGTTGGTTTGTTTTTCAATTGGTATCATATTTCATTTTAAATTGGTATCTATATTGAAATAAGTTATGTTTACATAAAATATTTCGCTTTCACTTTCAATTGATATCAAAATTATAAATATTCTCATTTGGTATCAAAATTACAAGATGTTTATAATTGGTATCAAGATTCTAAATACATATATATTTTTATTGGTATCAAAACATAGTTTCATTTTTCATTGGTATCAAAAGTTTACAAGATATTTTTAATTAGTATTTTTTGGTATCTTTAAAATATTTATTTATTTCAATTGGTATCATAATTTGGTATTACAGGTTTTGAAATGTATTGCGTATATGCAAGGGGAGCTTAACATCATCTTAACATCATCTCTATATATAGATTCATGTCGAGTGTTTCTCATATTGAGGAGTTTGACCGCTCTTCTCTATGTCTTACACGTGTGTAGGAGGAGCTTTACATCTCCTTTTATACATTATATATTATGCGCTATGTGATTAGGGTCTAGTCATCTCTTTTTCATGTAATGCATGTACGCAGGGGAGTTAACTTCACGTCTTTCCTCTTCATGAATGTATATAGCATATACACCTTTATTGTTTTGATTTATGCAAAATGGAAGAAAAATATCATAATTTGCCTTTAGTGTTTGTATCCCTTTGTTGATGAATTAATAAAAAAGGAGAGTAATTTGGAGTTTTTATATATGCATGTTTGTTTAATTTGTTATCTTTTACCATTGTATCAAGAACATCTTTTGTTGGTATCAAGAGCACGTTTATTTCATTGGTATCAAATATCATGTTTATGCATATTTATGTTGAGCATTCACGGCATATCTTTATTGTTTATTGCTATGCATGAGTTAAGAGGGAGCTTTTATGAAGCTTAACTTTAATCCAGGCATATATAACTCTATGAGTCTTGTCATCATCAAAAAGAGGGAGATTGTGGGCCCAGAGACCCTTCACTCTAGTTTTGATGATGATTAACTCCTGCAGTTATTGTTTACTAATAATCTTATGATATTTAGTTTCAGATATTTGATCAAAATATTAGTAGGTGTTTAGCTTCAATAAAGGTTTTTGGAGCTTTCACATGGTGATTCAAGAGCTCACGCGTCAAGATCGCATTTAGCACTCGGTTGGAGTCAAGCTCGTTGGATCGTGTTTGGATCGACTCGACTTGGAGACGGAGTTCTACAAGAAGACATCGGTTTGTTTAGTCTAAGATTGGGTTTAGATCATTGTAAAGATTAGATAGTGTTGATATGCTCAAGTTCACACACACACTTGTTTTAATGTTTCATGTTTGTTTTCGGTTTAACCAGTTTTGAATTTCTAGTTCATATATATGGCTTTCATGAATAGATAGAATCAAAATAAGTTTACATGGTTTAATGTATATTAGATTTGATCAATATACATCTATACTTCATCGATTTAGAAAAACTTACTTTGATAGTCTATTTCATGAGTTGGAGTTTTGTATTTAAATAAAACTTATTTTTGGATTTCATGCCAAAAACATAGATATAATATCTTTCATGTATATTGGATTCTATCCATATACAACATACTTAAAAGTTGTTTCAATATCATATTTTTGTATTTGTATGAATTTTGGAGAAAACGATTTTCCATTTCAAAATCCTAGTTTTTGGAAAATACGGTTTTTGGCTTAAGGTAAAATTTCAAGAACACAAAAATGGTTCAAATTGTTTAGAATATGTGTTAAATTTACTCACACATTTGTATTTCAAAGATCTTATAAGAACTGATTTTTATGAAATTTATGTGAATTTTATGAGATTTTTTAGAAGGTAAAATCATTAAGTTTTTAATCCCCAAAAGTTTGACCTGGCTGTTTCTGCCGGTCGACCGCGGCAGAAGTCAATTGACCGGTCCGGTCGACCGATGTGCACAGACGTGTACAAAGCCTTTTGGCTGGTACGCCGGCCGGCCGACCGACCCAGTCGACCGTCAGAGAGCTGTTGCTCTCTGTATCCAGGCCCGGTCGACCTTGCGGTCGAGCGACAACAAATTTTTTTTGCTGTTTTGGCCCAACGGCTAGTTTTATGAATGGACTATATATATACCCATTCCCTTGGGCTGTTTTAGACAAGTTTTTTAAGAGTAAAATTCTCATTCTTTATAGTGTTTAAATACAACTTTTTAAAAGAGTTTTAGAGTCAAAGATTTGATCTTTATTTGTTTTTAAAAGGGTTGGAAAAATCAAGAAAAGGAGAAGTCTTTGGGATTGATTTTTTATCTTCATTTCTATGGCTATTCTAGAAGTTTTCCCAAGAGTTTTTCTTTGTGATTTTGATTTTTAAACTCTTTATTTTCTCACACTTGAGCTTATCTATCTATCCTATCTATTAGGATCATTATTTTGTAAGAAAGAATTGTTTGCGGTCTTTGAGATCACCAAGTATTGTAAACCCTCCTTGCTTTGTGATTCCCTCTAGTGAGGGTGATTGTGTTGATATCTCTCTAGTGAGAGGTAATAGTGGAGGTTGTGTTGGTATCCCTCGTAGTGAAGAGATGATTGTGGTGTTATGACTTTGTGCCTTATCCCTCAAGTGTGAGGTTGATAGTTATTTTGGCTAAGTGCCAAACCCTCTAAGTGTAGAGGTATTTTGTGTTGTATCTTGCCTCTTGTGTAGAGGTTGTATTAGTTGAGAGAGGAGTTGTGTACTCCTGTTTTGTATTACCTAAATCCTCAGTGGAGGTTCCATGTGTGGGAAGTCCTGTGTGGACGCTATAGTGGAAATCCTTCTGTATGAAGGCGGAGACGTAGAGCTGGGTACTCGAACCTCGAAACATATCTTGGTGTTTGCGTTTGATCCACTATCTCTAAATCTCTCTCTCTTATATTGTAACACCCCGAATTTTTAAACGCTGATTTAAAAATATAATCTCAAATTATTATGTTAATTGAATGTGTAATGAATTTTAACTTAATTTTGGAAATGTCTAGTGGCATATATGAATATGCCTATACCATGATTATTATGTGACTTGTATTTCAATGAGATGAAATACTAGTATTATACTTGAAATGCATGTATTTATCAAGAATATACATTAATGACAATTTTATGTATATTATATTTTAGTAGAGGGAGTAGGTATGCATGAGAGGAAAGATCAATGGCCAAGATCTTCTTGATTTGGGGGAGTGACACTTGGATGGAAGGGAGGTGGCAAACTTGTAATACTTTGGGGTTTGACTCTTGAAAGAGTCAAGAGACCTTTTATGTCTTCATCCTCATTCTTGAGAGGTTTCTTCATGGAGAAGAAACCCTAGAACCCAAATAAAAATCCCATCTTGATCTCAAGCACTCTATTTCTCTCCCTCTCTTTTCCTCTCTACTCTTTCTCTCCCTCTCTGGATCGGATCTGCGCGCGCGGCGCACAAGGGATCAACGGCGGCCGGCGGCGGCCGGCCAGGCCACGGCTGGGCGGCGACCGGCCAGGCCGCGGAGGGCGGCGATGGCCAGTCGGGTTGGATGTGTGAGTGGGTTTTTCCCTCTTTCTTTTCCTCAAATTTGCATCTTTTAGAAATCCCTAAACTTGATCTATTGGTTGAATGAAGTTCTTCTCTTGAGTTATTCATGCAAATATCTCTTGAAATTTTATGACTTTCTAAGGTATGTGTTGGTAAAATTTGATTTTTAGATATATTGAGTTAATCTCACTATATAAAATTGATGAGTGAGGAGGTTGCATGATAAAAATAGGTCATGTAGAGATGGGGTTCATACATTTTCAGATTAGTGTAAGCCTTAAACCTAGAATTCTCAACCTCATATTTTAAGTTAATGGTGATGAAGCTCTCATTGAGAGTTGTGGGGCTAATGTTTGAGCATTGTGTTCTTTCTTAAATTGGAATAAAAATGCTTCATAGAACCATTTGGCCTAATGCATGATGAACTTGCTAGGGTTGCAATTCGTATAGTAGAAATTCTCTTGTGATTATGTGGCTCCCTTGTAATAACATGCAACCTAGCCTTTTAGCAACAAACTATTAATCCTATAGGAAAGCATAATGTTCAAGGGAGGATTATGATTTCGAGATTTGTTCGATCTTTATCAAGAAGCATACTCCCTTGTGTTATGTATATGGCTATATCTTGTGAAATCCAGGGTTGTTATTGGTCATCTTTATGTGGGCAATGTTAACCGAAAATTTTAGCGGCATCATATTAATATCTCAAATAACGATTAATGTATTATTAGAAGATAAGATTAATCCTAAGCGAGGAATAAGTATCATAAATCCGTGAATCGTTCCAATTGGGGGACATCAAGTTAGATCTATCCTAACCATTAGTATAGATGGTGAATCTTATAACTTCTTGCATTTGTGAGGGTTGAGCCTCTTGCCATTCTTACATAATAAACATGAAATCAAAATTTGATCTTGATCATGTAGTGATCAAACTATGAATGCTCTTATAAAAATTTCTCGTGATAAAAATCTAAATACTTAAGTTCATGACTTACTCATGATCTAATTTAGATGAGAAAATAAGAGGAAAAGTTGAGAATTTGTGTAGTTCGAAGCACTTTTATAATAATAATACAATCTGTTAAAGTCTGTCCAGATCTGAAAGCAGAATCTTGGGGTTTCTTTTGTAAGGATATTTAATAAGAAATAGGTCATATAATATACCGTTGGAAAGCCAATCGAGTCTACTTTCCAACCGCGCTTACGATGTCCTAATCAAATGTCTGTGCTGGAAATTATCACGGGAACATGATAACTTGTCGAAAGTGCAAAGTTGCAGAATTTTAGATGCCTATATGACTTTCTGTTTATTTCAACCTTTCGTGCGACTTAAGTGGGTCATATAATATATGCTAGAAGATCAGTAAATCTAAACGTTAATGGAAATCCTCGTGTCTCATTCTAATACCAAAAGTAGAAGTTACGATAAAATCATCTTCGATTGTTAGGGAGGTCAGATTCGAGGAACATATTTAGATGGGATCCATGGGAAAGCTATTGGAATTTATTTGTAGGCATGTTGTGCTGAGTTAGAACTAAACACTGTTCTTCAGTAACGCATGTTATGAACACAGGTGTGTCACACTCATTTATTTAAATGCTGACCCTTTAAAATAATGTCTCATAACGAGGCTGCATGTACATTCGGTGTGCTGGTGATTATCCTCAGACTCAGATTTCTTTAATTTTATCAGAAATAAGGAATTATTGTGTTATGGACTCCAAAAGATATATTTCATCCTAACACATGATTTCTTCGGTGGCCTAGAACTAGACTGTGAATAGAGTATTTATTGGCACATAGTCAGTAGAATCTCTGAAGCGCCGAAAGTTAATGGTAAGGATGATAGACCGATCAATTGTAATTCACTGGTATGGTCAGGTTAACGGCCAACACTACATTATATGGACAATAGACTAATAGATGAGTGGACATGAATACTAATTGAAAGAAAAGATTTTCTTATTGTAATATTAAAGATTTGGGTAGTTAGGGTGATGGGATTGACAGTATCGAGTTCAGTACTGGCAGGAATCTAATGAGTCTCAACTCCATGCATGAGTAAACGAGAATAGCTGTTATAGATATATATAATCTTGGTTGTGACTATAATATATTCATCGTATCAAAGAAATTTATGTAATAACGAATTGTTGGGCCTTATTCACTTGTACGTTAAATCAAGAGAGTTGCATTCTAATTAACTAGCATGTGTGAGACATTCACTTCTCCTTATAGTCTCAACTTACCCATCCATTTAGCCAGGATGTTTGTGCAAGTAATACTTTTGCATATAGATAGTATGTGCCCCATAAGGTAACCAAACTTTTGAGATACTTGAAATAAACACTTTCAGTTGTATGTGTTATATCTTCTCGATTCTTATTGAATTCCTTTCTCTTTTGAGTATATGTCTTGATTTACGTCAGGGGTTAAAGAGTAATTGTGGCGTTCGCATTATTCTAGTTAAAGGGATAAACCGATTATCTGAGATGATGACCACCTTAATGGGCGTAATAATGAATGTGTTGAAATCTCGTATATGAAGACTTGAAAGTGAGAAATATGGGTATGTGGCATATGTACATATGTACTATCTGGTCGTTATGCATGTGTGAACCATGTGAATATGGTCGTTCCTCTGTTCAAATACATTTAGAGCATCACATAGAAAGCAACCATATTATATATCTACACACATATACCATGTTACAAGAATAAAGGGATAGTTTCACCATCTTATGGACGAAGGAGGGCTTATTGCAGTAAATTAGTACTCACGCTAAATGTGGGTAGTTTTGCGAGTATTAAATACTGAACCAATAATTAATTCATGTCCACCATGAAAAGGGATAGTAAGGCAGGCTTAGAATTGAACACAATCTTGTGTAATAAGTGTTGCATTTAATATAGAACTTTGAAACATGGTGTACAAGGGCATTAGCATGTGTCTCACTGAATAGAAATCATTATGATTGATATGAATATGATGGGTGTATATCACTTGATTTATGTACTTAATGTAATTGGGTGGCGTGTTCTGCTTAATTAAGTGGTGTGCATATTCCTGTAATGGTGAAATCTAACTGATAAACAGTAATTGTGAGTATGATTGCTTTTGTAGAGGAATTGATGTGCATGATATATGAATCTTATGAAATTGGATGCGTTGGTTATTGTGTTGTTATATATGTACACATTGTGTTACGGAGGAAGGGACCCGTATAGTACGGGCAGAGTGCGAAGACGGTGCTATGTATATATCGTGTTGGGAGGAAGGGACCCGTATGGCACGGGCGGAGTGCGAAGACGGTGCTATATATCATATTGGGAGGAAGGGACCCGTATGGCACGGGCGGAGTGCGAAGACGGTGCTATGATATACATATAATTGCATCCTTACAAATGATTGAGAATAAATGATTATTGGGATACAAATGTGTGTGTGTGTGTGTGTGTGTGACACTAGGAGTATGTTGGATGTGTTATCGTATATGACAATGAAACCGTCAGAATACAAGTTTAGCTGATTAAAATGAATACCATATATTGGGTGAAAGTGTGCATGTGAATCCGGCATTACTTGAAGTGTGATGCGTTATTGTACTATGAGAAATATGATATGATTATATGTTATATAATTATGGCTTGTGATGCAGGTGTTAATTGAATGCATAAACTAGGTTTATGGCATAACTCTGGTGATTAGTGTATTATAGCGTGGAACACAAGGCACGTGAGTAATACACACTATGTGCACATAAGACGAGAGAGTTTGTTTATGTAACTAATAGACCTTATCACACATAAAGATGAAAATCCAAGAAAGAAATTGGGGAGTACGATCATAAGAGTCTAATCGTCCTCAGAAATTTTAGAGACTGGGGTCTTGATTATTAAACTATTGGATGCCTCCGATTCCTGTCTTCTTACTGTTTCAGATTTCTTTTATTACATGAACATTCATACTCTCATTGAGATATTATTTTTTCTTGATTTAATTCCTACCTCACTCACTGAGCTGTCGAGCTCACCCTCCCACAGACTGATTTATTGCAGGTTGCTTGGAGGCAGGGGTCAGGGCTATGTCGCGCAGGGTTCGTTCTGAATCAATCCAACTCTTGTACTTTGGAACATTTGTGTTTGGGGATGATACATGTGGGTCTTGGGATAGATTATAAATCTTGTACATATACATATATGGAGAAACTTGTAGTAGTTTCATTTCAAGTTGACCTTTGAGATATCTTTTATTGGGTTGTAACCATAAGAAGTGTATTATCTATATGATGCCCATGAGAAGTTGAAAGTTATAAATTCTGAGAGCCTGTGGATGTCGAGAAAGAAACTCTAGAGTTTATGTTATTATGTTTCTCCATAAGTAGGCGATGTCAAGCCGAAATACTTTTATGATTGTGTGGATGATTTTGAATTCAGTTATATGGTTGGAATGAGAATAAGTAGGTTGATGTTAGCCGAAATTATCATATCTGTATTGGATATTATATCCGACCAGTAATTACAAAGGAGGTGCTGCTAAAATTTTTAAGAAATAAAGGAAATGATTTGATTAATCGGTTTTGTAAGAGGATGTTATGTAAATTGAGGATTTGTTAAACTGGGACCGTTACATATATTGTGCCTTGCATCATTCATATTGTTCATTCATACTTATATGCTTGGTATTGCTTGTATGTGTGCCTCACTGATGTTGAACCATGATTGCTTTACATAGCACCTCAACTCTTATTTAGAGAAATTTAGAGGAGATAGTCCAGATCCCTTCATCGGGAATTCGGCTACACGCTTTGATTACACTAAGTGTGTTGCAATTAAGTTTTAATTACGCATCATTTGTCATTAGATTAGCCATACACCTGTTCGCCCCCCTCTAGGTGTACTTTTAGTTTTTGACAATAAGCTCCAAAATATGTTTTGATAAATAACAAACTTAAAACACATGATATAAACTCATCAAAATAAGTTATTTAAACAATATGAAGCAATATTGTATATAAATGAAATCCAATACGCATATAAACTATGTAAACTTGTTTTGATGAAATCTATTCATGAAATAGAAAGATGTATTCTTTGAAACTCAAAACTAAACCAAAACTAAAACTATTTGTTATGAAAATGATATAAAAATTTTGTGTGTTAGAGCTTTAGCAATCTATTACTAATCTATCATTTACATTTTATTTTAAAACAAGAATCTTAGACTTACAAATTAGAACTCAAGTCTTCTTGAAAATCTTCTTCTCCATCTTGACTTGATCCAAACTTGATCCATCAGTTAGTCTCTTCTTTGAGTATTTGATGCGATCTTGAAGCACAAGCTCTTGAACCAACATGTGATAGCTTCAAAACTTGACTTTGAATCTTTTGTTGAAGCAAAAGACCGACTAAGAACTTAATAAATATCTGAAACTTATTAAACATAAGATCATTAATACCATAACTACATGAGTTAATCATTATCAAAACTAGAGTAATGGGCCTTTGAGCCAACAATTTCTCACTTTTTGATGATGACAAAACTCATGAAGTTATATATGCACGGATTAAAGATAAGCTTCATAGAAGCTCTCCCTTAACTCATGCATAGAAAAAACATGTAAATATTCAATAAAGCTCATATTTAAACATCTAAACATCAAACATAAATATATGTGCATAAACATGAATAAACATACACATATAAACTAATCTTTCTCTCCATTTTTATCAATTCATCAATAAGGGGTAAAGAAAATAAGGTAAATGCATATGTGATATAAATTCATGAAGATAAGACAATAAAGCTCAAAAATCAAAATTAACATAAAATTTTTTTCTCAAAAAAAACATGATATATCTTATAATCATGGAAGAATCATTAAAACTTGGATATACAATGTACAATCAAATATAAAATGAGTACGCAAATGAAAAGAGAATGTATAGCATGAAGAGCATGTGTATCTCAAGAATTATATATTCATAACACAAGTTTTAATAAGATTTGCATCCCAACATATGATATAAACATACAACTCAAAATATGCTTTAACTAAAGCATGTAAAAATTTGAATAAAAAAGATAGGATGTAGATCCACTTGAAAACATGAATACTATTTTTAAAAATACATGCATAGTTAGGCAACCAATCAACTCAATTACAAGCACAAAACAATATATGATAGAGTTTAGATTACTTATACTAGCATATAAGCATTTAAAATATTTTAAAAGTAGAGGATAAAATGATTACCAATACCAATGTAGTTCTCCAAATAAGGTGGTCCTCTCACCATGCTTCCTTGATAGTAATGCATCAATCTGGTTTGACCTTCAAGCTTGAAATGTATTCATTATAAAGACACCAATCCGCTCACCCTTATGAGAGCCCAAACCTACATAAAAAATAAGTGGTGAAAACTTTGGTACCTATATCTTTTTTGATCCACGGGGGTTAGTATCATTTGGAACCCAAATATTTTTATTTGCAAAATTTAAAGAATTTAGTCTATCAATGCAAAATTTTACAAGATGACCTTTGCGGTCATAATGTGTACATGTGTATACTCTAGCATACATATGAGTGGTATGAGTGTGAGCATGGTGTACATGCAATGTATACCATGAGGTATGTGCATGAATATGTGAAATTTGTTTCTTGAGAAACATGAATTCCAATCTAGAATGATTTATGGCACATTGGCTCAAAATGGAGTCCAAACAATCAATGTTCTTTTTCAAAATACAAATGTCATTTTTAATTTTAGAAGAAGAAACATGAGCATGAGATACAAAATCTTTTTTCACTTTAGAAATAGAAATAGAAATCTTTTCTTTTTCTTTCAAAACAATTTTCTTTTTCAAAGACTCGTTTTCATTTAAATAAATGTCTTTTCTTTAGAAACCAAAATAACTTGATTTTTCAAGGATTCATTTTCTTTTGAAACAATATCAAATTTATTTTTAAGAGAATCCTTTTTCTTTTAAAACAAAATTATTTTTATTTTTCAATCTTTTGTTTTTAACTTTTAACAAATCATATTTATTGAGAAGCATCTTATAAAGAAATGCAAGATTATCTTATGGCATCTCAACATTTTTATCCAGCTCGGAGTCAGAATTTACGTCAAGGGGGTCATCATCCTCTTAGACCATGTAGCACATGTTGGAAGTATCATTTCCTACATCTGAGTCACTCTCCTTATAATATTACATTCGTTCACTAAGAAAGATGAGAGTGTTCCATGCTACAAAAGCCGAATCGAAGTGAGAAACCCTACATAAATATTTATCATTTAGGGTTGATTTTAAACCATGAAGGACTTTTTTTATTAACCTCAAGATATTTACCATTTACAAAATAAGAATCTCTGATAGTTGCAAGATAAACATGAATTCCTAGGACTTTGAGATACATGAACATCTTAACTTTCCAAGTTTGAAAGTTAAGAATATCAAAAATAAGAGGTGCAAGAAAATCATGTGTGTTTATGTAAATATTGTGATTAGCAAAAATAGGATCCTTAACTCTAGGTTGTTAGACCCAAATCAAAAGTGTCAGGCCCTGAAACCAATTGTAGGTTACCTAGAGAGTGGTAAATAGGTGACATGCTAATCAAATGTCAAACAAATACAAATTAAAAACTATTTTGCAAACTAAAACTATTATACTAACACATAACGTATAACCAAAGAGCGAAACCGAATTCCTAGTGAAAGACTTTGGATTTCTCCTCAAGATTTCTTTGGATTAAGAGTTGAATTGTTACTATAGCTCTCTTAGTTTAATACTAGTGTGAGAACAAATACAATATCATACAAGTAAGGAATAGACAAGGGATACACGTATGCAAGATACATAAGCAAACTCAAGCAGGTATCTCTATGAAGCACAAATAATTATCAGGCATATAAAGATAAAAGCAATAAGAACATGCAAGATATTAAACAGAAGCGAGTTGAGAGAGAAATAAGAAATCACAAACACGAGAGAATTGTTTCGAGGTTAAGCCACTTGCTCTACGTCCCTACCCTCACTGCAATGAATGATTTCCACTAAAATCGATCCCGCAAGATCACTCGGTGCCCCAACACCTATAACGAGATCCCTCAAGAACTCTTGGACCCAAAAGTCCCTCACTTGTTCCCGCAAGAACAACACACGCGAACCCGCAAGCTTGTCGAAGCCCCAGCCCTTACAATTCCTCCAAATACAAAATTGAAAAAAATGATGATCTCTTCTTTTGATCATCAACAAACACTTATAACAAGAATCCTAGAGGATAGATATGGCTATGAAAAGCTCAAGTTTGTGTGAGAAAACAAGATAAATTGAAAGTGAAAAACACAAGAAATTCTTTTGATAAAGTCAAGAGATACACTCTTGATAAACTCCCCCTTGATATGAAAATGAAGCTCTAAAAACTTGTTGAAAAATTTTGTAAAAAATAGGAGAATAGATTTAGAAAACTTCTTAAAATCTTACTCAAAACTGGCCAAAAGACCCCATTTTATAGGCTGTCAAAAACTAGCCGTTATAGGCCAGTTCTGACCTATCGGTCGACTGGCTGGTCAATCGGCCAATGGTCAAATTTTGACCGTTGGGATTTCTGGTCGACCGCTTACCGCCCCCAAGCCACAGAGAGGAATCCTCTCTGTCAGTCGATCGTTCGGTAGACTGGCCTCTACCCGAGAGCTGGGTAGAGCCAGACGGTCAATCGCTCGGTCGATCGAGCCTTCCTACGGTCGACCGTCGGTCGACCGAACTAGGGCAAAAGGCTTGTGCACATTTCTTGTGCACGTTAGTCGACCGATGGGTTCACCGAGCCTTGCTTAGGTCAGCCGGTCGGTCGGCCGCCAGCAGCCCAAAAACCATCTTTTGAAAATCCTTTTTAATCCCATAAAATCTCAATAAAATCCACAAAAATAATTTCATATAAACACTTTGAAGTATAAATATGTGTGATCAAAAATCAACACATATTACAAACAACTGAACTATTTTTTAGGCATAGAAATTTAAAGCTTAAATCGAAACCATTATTTTCCAAAAATAAATTTTCTAAATGAAAAACTTATTTTTTAAAACTTGAATAAATAAGAAAATAAGATATTTGAAATATATTTGAAGCATAGTATGTATAGAAATGATTCTTTACATATAGTAAATGAAATATACTTGTTTTTGACAATAAGCTCCAAAATTAGTTTTGATAAATACAAAATTTAAAACACACGATATAAACTCATCAAAATAAGTTATTTAAACAATATGAAAATGGATGAAATCCAATACACATATAAACTATGTAAACTTGTTTTACTGAAATCTATTCATGAAACTGACAGATGTATTCTTTGAAGCTCAAAACCAAAACCAAACCAAAACTATTTGTTATGAAAATGACATATAATTTTTTTTTTTGTGTAAGAGCTTGAGCAATCCACAACTAATCTATCCTTTACATTTTATCCTAAAATAAAAATTTTAAACTTACAAAGTAGGACTCAAGTCTTCTTCTCCATCTTGACTTGATCCAAACTTGATCAATGAGCTAGACTCCTCTTTGAGTACTTAATGTGATCTTGAAGCGCGAGCTTTTGAATAAACATGTGATGCTTCAAAACTTGACTTCGAATCTTTTATTGAAGCTAAAGGCCGACTAAGATCCTTATAAATATCTAAAATTTATTAAACACAAGATCATTAGTATTATAACTACATGAGCTAATCATCATCAAAAGTAGAGTGATGAGCCTCTGGGCCAACAGAAAGAAGTCTTCATTGCCTCCTCCAGTTGGATGTATGGCTGTGCTCGGGAGAGAATCTCGCTCTTCCGAGTAACATTGTGCTTGAGGAGGTGCTTGTAGGGGGTGAGAAACCTGTAGCCCGTTAATGAATGCGAGAGCAGAGATATCTTCACCATAGTTAGGGATCTTGATGAGTTGGCTTTGGAAGAAGCTGATGTAAGACTTGAGGCTGTCACCTTTACCCCATCTTGATAGAGAGGAGGTGATGATTATTTTTCTTGGCCTCCTGACGAGAGGCATACTGAGTGAGGAACATTTTGGTTACTTCCTCGAAGTTGCGGAGAGAGTTGGACAGGATCGCTATGAAGTAATAGTCAAAGATCAGAGTCATGAACTTCTTTGGGAACTCGCACTCCAAGATGTTTTCGAAGAGGGGGGTTCAGAAAGTTTGGGAACTGAAGGCGTTAGGCGGCCCTACAACTTGGCTTCTGTGATCTGTTTTTGGATCAACTCGTCAAGGACTTAAAGGTCGAGAGATCAATCATCTTCAGGCTCACTTTCTTACTGCGTCGATGGTTGGTTGTTCTGGAGGGCAATGCTTTAGACTGAGTTGGTCGTTGAGCCGCCTTAATGCCTTATACTCATGGATGGCATTCTTGTCATCAAGAGCCACCTGCTCTTGATCATGATCAAGTTGGGCTTATTGTTCCTTCATTTGCTCATTCATGTCAACAAGCATGTAAAGGAACTGGTCTTCATACCATTGCTGTGGTTGGACACTGGCAGTTACTTCCTGAGGCGAGGAGGAGTTGGTGTCTTTGGTGGTATGCAAATGATTGTTGGTTGATGGAGGGATCGTGCGCCTAGCGGTTCCGATGGCATTGCCTTTGGACGTTATGCCGGACGTTGTGCCATCAACAACTCACTTTTTTGAGGCCATCGTCGATGTGGAAGAGGATTTTTTGAGGAAGATTTTTGGGTTTTTAGGAAGAGATCTTGAGTGTTGGGACCATATCTCAATGAAAGTACTAGTTTGTGGTGGAGATTTTTTACTATGAGTGATCAAACAGTCAATCTATACCACGAGCGAGAGAATATGTTTAATGTGTAAGTGAAAAATAATAATCGTAACACAGAAAAGGCGACAAAGAACACGAAAACTCAAATAGGAAAAACCACGGGAAGGAGGAGGAAAATTCACTATTACTGAGTTTACAAGAACTGCATGATTTGGATGATGTATCTTGAGTTTGGATTGAGTGGAAGGGAAAAGACCCCTTCTCGCTAGAGAAGAAGGTTTATTTGTATTGAACCGTTGATAGTGAAGGAGAACTGATGAGGTTTCTCCATGATCTCCAAGTACGGGTGTAACGCCCCGATCCCACGGTACGGGGACGTCACTGCGACGTATATACGCAGGTCAGAAATACCCTCACGTATATACGCTAAGCATTAGTACAAGCAAGAATCAGAGTACTACAAAGCGTGGTATTCATTCATATGCCAACTTAAGAAGTACAAATTACAAAGTTATCACAGGATATGATATACTATTACACAATACATGTGTCTTATATCACAACCATGTCCAAAAGTACGATTTACAATATAAACACAAGATGCTCACGAGTTGGATGAGGATCCCGTGAGTCGAAGAGAAAAGTCTGGCACGAGAGAAACCGAACTAGTCGGCCTGCTCAACAAGGAAAGCTTGATCTTCTGTGGACGGCTCCACTTCAATCCAAGCTCCGGAACCTGAACATACAAATTCAAGGGATTCAGGACCTCCCAAACAAATGATCAGGTTACAGCCGAGTGGCAAAGAGACAAGAGCAGGAGAGTTGGAACAGTATAATAAATATTCAGCCAGCAAGTAATGGAAGCACAACAATTTAGAGTTGAAAAGACGTTGTACAAGTTTAGGTTACGGCTCTATGAGACTAGTACCTCGAAGGAATAATCCAAATAAGGAAACCCTCATCTATATACCTTTATCTCATGTCCTCGTAATCCAGGCGTGTACAACGGATCCACAGTTAGCGTCTTTTATTATTATTACTTGTCTTACTTTGATATCTAGCTATGTGAACTAGCGTCCCAGCGCACATAGATCCATATCCGAGTAAAGCAAGGTTGTTATTGGAAACCAGCGGGGGTATCAATGAACTATGTTTACAGTGGGTCCCGTGCTTGCCCGGGACCACGGTCCAGGGTGTTCCGTTGCTTGGTGACAGAACCAGCCGCAAGGCCTATCAGGAGGGACTTATGTATGCCCTTTATCATGATGGTATCAGGAAGAGGGAGCCAGCACTCCCCTCGGTCGCCTGGAGGCCCACAGGTCAGACCGGATATTTAGTTGCACAACATACCTAATACCACTGTAAACACGAACATATATTGATAGCCGCATGTTTCCCCCCGACCCGATGTAAGTTGTCTCATTTTATGAGTTCTTTAGATAATTATCAGATTTCGGGAATGAACAGGAGCAAGTCAGGAGTATTAGGAGTACAATTCGTCCTATCATGTAAATCAAGTTGGTAAAGCATGATGTCCGGTTATCATTCCCATTATCGTGATAATTATAAGAGTCAAGTGTATCATGCCTGGTGTCAAGAGATAGCATGACAAGAGGTGATATTCGTCTGGGAGTGGCAGACGCGAAAAATAGCGGACGCGGGGTTCGCATCGCAAAGGTGTCGCAAACGCGAGGTCTGCGTTCAAGTCAGGACGGAGGTGAACGCGGACGCGGGCATGGGTTCTGCGTCGCGTTAATGCAAGAAGAACATCGATATGGGCATAGCAGACGCGAAAGTAGCAGACGCGGGGCTCTCAGACGCGGGGATCGCGTCACGAAGGTATCAAAACGCGAGGCTCGTGACCTGCGTTTGAATCAGGGCATGAGGAGAACGCGGACGTGAGTATAACTCCGCGTCATGTCAATATAAATAGAACACAGACGCGAGCTTTAGCTTTGCGTCGCATCGATACAATAACGCGAAGGCCACGTTAAGGAAAATGCCTAGACGCAGGAGGTAACTCCGCGTCTAACAGTACAGCCACACCGCACGACATAAAATACAATAATAAAATTGAGTTTACAAGTCCATGTCTTGGCGAGTAAAGTTACTCGCCTAAAACCGATACTTGAAGCTTTATGCGTCCGAAATGATCTTTGTCGCCGAATATCATTAAATCGATTACCAGAATAATCGCGAACGATTACCGGAAAGATCTACGGTGATATTACCGACGAAGAAAGCTCGGCCCCAATCCAAAAGGAGGGTACCGGCCTTAAGGTCTTGCCGATGATGAAGAGGAGCGCGGCCCCCAATCCAAAGGAGGTGGCCGGCCTTCAAGAAAATGATGGAGTGGTGGTTGTTGTTTGGAGAAGGTAAAGGCTTTGGTGGTGGTTTGTGGTTTGTGGTAGGTTTAATGGAGTTGAAGGAGGAAGAGAATGAAGGTAGGAGGTTGTAGTGGTTGTGGTTGTGGTGGAGATGAAGGAGGAATTGGTGAGGGTGAAGGCTTCTCTTGGTGGAGGCTAAGGCTTTGGTGAAGTGAAGTGAAAATGAAGGAGGAAGGAGAAGGAAGAGTTTATATAGGTTTTGAATTTGTGAAGGAGATGCCAAAAATGTAAAAGAGAGGGGGTTTTTGTAAAATGGAGGGGTGAGGTGTTTCTCTTGGCCAATCTTGGCCGGCCATGGGGAGGGAAGAGAAATTGGAATTTGTTTGTAGTGGAGATATTTGTGGTGGAAGAAGGTGGTGGAAGGTTGGAGAATGTTTGTGGCTTGTGGTGGAAGGAAAGGAAAGAAAGAAAATGGGAAAAGGAAAAGAAATTCAAAAGGGAAGATATTTTCTTGATCTCAAAAGTGAAATTGTTGAAAAGACTGATTCCCGGGTTTGAGTCGTGGATGCGGAAAACATTTCGAAAAATACCGAAATCGTCCCGAAATCAAGTATCTCGGAACGACTCGCAAAATTTATCAAAAATCAAGAATAATATTCTAAGACTCATGGTGAAATTCGTTTGAAGAAATAATTTATCGTTTTGAAATTAAAAATCCCGGATACTGGCCGATACCGACTCCGGTGGAATTTTCATAAATTCATAAAATCCTCAGAAAAAGTATTTAGGTAGGAAATATGATTCTAAGAGGAAATGTCTAAAGACTCTTCGAGAAATTCCAATCTGTCTGTAAATTAAAAATCCGGGAATCGATCAGCGGTACTCGTCGACACCGGTTTTGAAGATTTTCAATTTAATTCGAGAAAATTCCAGAAAATCCTAGAAAATATAAAATATTAGAAAATGATATTTAAAACTAAAATCGGTCAAATACAAGAAGTAAATCGAAAAATACGATCGAAAAACTGAATACGCAACTAAGTACGTATTTCGGGAACTGGGTATTACAATCCATCCACCTTACAAAAAATTTCGTCCTCGAAATTTCAGGAAGGGGAAGGTGACGGTAGAGAAGGATAGAGAGAAGGAATTTTACCAACTTAAGTTGTGAATAGTTGAGGATAACGTTCACGGATAACATCCTCTCGTTCCCACGTGGCCTCTCCTGGCACATGCCTATTCCAAGAAACCAACACTAATGGTATTGCCTTATTCTTCAAGGTCTTAACACTTTTATCCAAAATGGCCATCGGTTGCTCTTGATAGGACAGATCTGGTTGTAGTTCCAGTTCGGAGTGGTCTAGGATATGATTCTCATCCTTGACATACTTCCTCAACTGTGATACGTGGAATACATTGTGTACTCCGTCTAAAGATGGAGGTAATGCCAATCGGTAGGACACATCTCCCACACGATCCAAAATTTCGAATGGGCCGATGTATCTTGGGCTAAGCTTTCCACGAGTACCGAACCGGATTACCCCTTTGGTGGGTGATATCCTTAAAAACACATGGTCACCTGTCCTAAATTCCAATGGTCTTCTCTTTGTGTCAGCCCAACTTTTCTGTCGGCTCTGTGCTGCCCGGAGGTGATCTCTAATGATTCGAACTTTGTCTGTTGTCTGAATTAGGATCTCTGGCCCCAAAAGTCTCCTCTCACCGACTTCGTCCCAACAAATTGGTGTTCTACATTTTCTGCCATATAATGCCTCAAACGGTGCCATCTTGATACTGGCCTGATAACTGTTATTATAAGAGAATTCTGCCAGATAAAGATAGTCTTCCCATGATCCCTTGAATTCAATCATGCAGGTTCTTAGCATGTCTTCAAGAATTTGGATAGTCCGTTCAGATTGTCCGTCTGTCTGGGGGTGATATGAAGTACTGAATTTCAGACGAGTTCCTAGACTTTCTTGGAGACTTTCCCAGAAATGCGATCGGAATCTTGTGTCTCTATCTGATATGATGCTAACCGGAACTCCATGTAGACGAACTATTTCCTTCATGTATTTGTCTGCCAGGACTTCTGTTGTTTGACCTACCCTGAATGGTATGAAGTGAGCTGATTTTGTGAGGCGATCAATGATTACCCAAACTGCATTATTACCCTTAGGACTGCGAGGTAGTGCCGTGACAAAATCCATAGTGATATGTTCCCACTTCCATTCGGGTATCGGTAAGGGTTGTAGAAGTCCAGCTGTTCTTTGATGTTCTATCTTTATCTGCTGACAAACTAAGCACTTGGCTACATACTGGGCTATCTCTCTTTTCATAGCATTCCACCAAAACTGTTTCTTTATATCTTGATACATTTTAGTTCCCCCTGGGTGTATAGAATAGGCTGAACTGTGTGCTTCTGCTAGAATTTTCTGTCGAACTTCTCCTTGGGAACACAAATCCTGTTACCAAATATAGTGCATCATCTGAATGAATACGGATATCGGTTCTCAATCCAGCCTCTACTTTAGCTCTGAATTTCTGTAATCTGGGGTCTTCCTTTTGAGCTTCTTTAATCTCACTCATCAGGGTTGACTGAATCTGAAAGGTCATTAACTGTCCTACATTATCAGTTCCTTGTACTAACATTAAGTCCAATCTTATGATGTCTTGAATTAACTCTTTCTGTTGAGTAATTTGGACTAGCATTCTATTTTCTGGCTTCCTGCTCAAGGCATCTGGTACCGTATTGACTTTGCCTGGATGATATTGCAAGTCTATATCATAGTCCGCCATTAATTCAAGCCACCGTCTCTGTCTCATGTTTAATTCCTTCTGTGTGAAAATATACTTAAGACTCTTGTGATCTGTGTAGATTAACACTTTGTCTCCCAGAAGATAATGCCTCCAGATCTTTAGGGCGAATATTACTGCTGCCAGCTCTAAGTCATGAGTTGGATAATTTCGCTCATGAGGTTTCAGTTGCCTGGATGCATAAGCTATGACATGATCATGTTGCATTAGTACACACCCCAGGCCTTTTCCGGATGCATCACTGTATATGACCATCCCTCCTCTTCCTGAGGGAGTCCTTAAGATTGGAGCTGTAATGAGTCTTTGCTTTAATTGCTCAAATGCTGCAGTACATTCCTCTGTCCATATATACCTTTCTCCTTTTCGGGTGAGCTTTGTTAACGGGGCTGCAATCTTGGAGAAATCTTGGACAAAGCGTCTGTAATATCCGGCTAGTCCAATAAAACTTTTAATTTCAGTCACTGTCCTTGGAATTGGCCAGTCCTTTACTGCCTGGATTTTGCTGGGATCAACTGAAATTCCTTCTTCTGAAATCATGTGTCCAAGGAAGGCTATACGGTCTAACCAGAAGTCACACTTGCTCTGCTTAGCATGAAGTTGTTCTTGTTTGAGAGTCTGTAATACTATCCTCAAGTGTTCTGCATGCTCTCGGTTGTTTTTTGAATAGATCAAGATGTCATCTATAAAGACAACTACGAACTGATCCAAATATGGCGAGAACACTCTGTTCATCAAATCCATGAAAACTGCAGGGGCATTGGTGACTCCGAAAGGCATAACTAGAAATTCATAGTGGCCATAACGGGTTCTGAATGCCGTCTTCGGAATATCTTCTTTCTTCACCTTTAGCTGATGATAACCTGATTGTAAATCTAATTTAGAGAATACTCGGGCTCCATGTAGTTGGTCAAACAGGTCATCAATCCTTGGTAAGGGATACTTGTTCTTGATGGTAACTTTGTTCAATTCTCTATAGTCGATACATAACCGTTTACCACCATCCTTTTTGTTTGCCAATAGTACTGGAGCTCCCCATGGTGAAGTACTTGGTCGAATTAATCCCTTATCAGAGTATTCTTGCAGCTGTTTCTTTAGAATCTCTAACTCAGTGGGTGCCATTCTGTACGGAGCTTTGGATATTGGAACTGTTCCTGGAATAGTCTCAATGGAGAATTCAATCATTCTGTCAGGTGGGAGTCCTGAAATTTCAGCAAATACTTCCGAGAATTCATCCCAAACCGGTACTTTCTTCTTCTGAATCTCAGCAGTAGCCATCCGAGTTTTTCTCTTGACAGCCTTGGGTTCCCCGTTAAATTGAAATTCCGGCTGACGTGGAATTCTGAACTCAATTCTCTTCTCCCGACAGTCAAGCACTGCATAGTATTTGCTTAGCCAGGTCATGCCTAAGATTACGTCGTACCCTTTGGTATCTAGTACGAGCATATCTATGGCCAATGTTCTGTTACAGAGTTCTACGGGGCAATCAGTACAAACCTTAGTAGATATGACTACTCCATTCCCTGTACTAATCTCCCATTGGTGGTCTAAAGTTTTAACAGGTATAGAATGCAATGCAACAAAATGATCTGAGATGTAACAATGGGAAGCACCTGAATCGAAGAGGGCTAGAACAGGTTTTGAGTGTACCATGATTTTACCTGTTATCACTTCCTCAGAAGCCTCGGCCTCTTCTTCCGTCAAATTGTAAGCTTGTCCCCTTCCACGTCCTGTTGCAGTCCTAACTCCTCTTTGGACTGGGCGAATAGCTTGTTGTGGAGGAGGGGGAAGAGCTCTCCTAACCATTGGTCCCTGGTTCCTCTGTCCAATTGGCCCTGGAAGTGCTGGCAGGGTTTGGTTGGCTATTCCCATTCTTTTATGGGGACAGACTTCTATTGTATGGTCACGGGAACCACATATCAGGCACAACCCATTTGCCCTACGACAATTTTGTTGAGAGTGACCTGGTTTCAGGCAAAAGTGACAAATAGGACCTGGTTGGGCCATCTGGGGTTGGGCCATTTGGAAAGGAGCTGGTCGGAATGGTCGTCTCATTATTGGAGCTTTTGCTGCTCTGAATGGACCTCCTCTCCCCATTTGTGGGAATGGCCTCTTCATGGCCTGGTTCCTTATCAGGTTCAATTTCTTCTTCTCCAGTCCACGCTCCACTTCCCGAGCTATGGTGAGGACTTCGGAATAAGTTTTCAGCTGTTGGGGCATTAAGAAGACTTGAATGTCCATTTGTAAGCCCTGTTGGAATCTACTTGCTCGCTTCTCCTCATCAGTCACCATGTATGGAGCAAAGCGGCTAAGTCTTAAAAATTCCGCGGCATACTCATCCACGGACCGATTCCATTGCTGAAGTCGGATGAACTGTTCTTCCATTTCTTTCTGAGCTGTGGCAGGAAAGAACCTACTATAGAAACTTTTAGAGAATTGGTCCCAGGAGACAGGTTTTTCTAATCTTGCCTCCTCAGCTAGCCACCAGGTTCTGGCTACATCCTTTAGTTGAATCTTTGCAACCTCTACTTGATTTTCCTTTGGAAATCGAGCTGCGTTCAACAGATCTGTGGTGTCGATCAGCCATTGTTCAGCATCCAATGGTTTCTCTCCTCCTGTAAAAATGGCTGGTTGCAACCGTCGAAAGTCGGATATGTTCCCCGGCCTTTGTTCTTTAGGAGCTGCTAACTCTTGCCGGAAGAGTTCTGTCTGTTGTTGCTGATTTTCCACCATCGTCTGGATAACCCTCAGAATATCGGCATTCTCTCCCGTGGGTCCGTTTGATACTTGTCCTGAGTTGTTACGACTCGTCCTTCTATCCATACTTATGTTGGTAAAAAGATGACTGGAAACTGGAAAAATGGAAGGATTTTAGGACATAAGGGAAGGAATCAAGAAGGACTAGATAACTTTGTACATTGTAGTTGGCAATTGAAAATTCCATTAATTTGCTACTTGATTGTACTATAGGTGTGAGAGCCTAGGCTCTGATACCAACCTGTAACGCCCCGATCCCACGGTACGGGGACGTCACTGCGACGTATATACGCAGGTCAGAAATACCCTCACGTATATACGCTAAGCATTAGTACAAGTAAGAATCAGAGTACTACAAAGCGTGGTATTCATTCATATGCCAACTTAAGAAGTACAAATTACAAAGTTATCACAGGATATGATATACTATTACACAATACATGTGTCTTATATCACAACCATGTCCAAAAGTACGATTTACAATATAAACACAAGATGCTCACGAGTTGGATGAGGATCCCGTGAGTCGAAGAGAAAAGTCTGGCACGAGAGAAACCGAACTAGTCGGCCTGCTCAACAAGGAAAGCTTGATCTTCTGTGGACGGCTCCACTTCAATCCAAGCTCCGGAACCTGAACATACAAATTCAAGGGAGTCAGGACCTCCCAAACAAATGATCAGGTTACAGCAGAGTGGTAAAGAGACAAGAGCAGGAGAGTTGGAACAGTATAATAAATATTCAGCCAGCAAGTAATGGAAGCACAACAATTTAGAGTTGAAAAGACGTTGTACAAGTTTAGGTTACGGCTCTATGAGACTAGTACCTCGAAGGAATAATCCAAACAAGGAAACCCTCATCTATATACCTTTATCTCATGTCCCCGTAATCCAGGCGTGTACAACGGATCCACAGTTAGCGTCTTTTATTATTATTACTTGTCTTACTTTGATATCTAGCTATGTGAACTAGCGTCCCAGCGCACATAGATCCATATCCGAGTAAAGCAAGGTTGTTATTGGAAACCAGCGGGGGTATCAATGAACTATGTTTACAGTGGGTCCCGTGCTTGCCCGGGACCACGGTCCAGGGTGTTCCGTTGCTTGGTGACAGAACCAGCCGCAAGGCCTATCAGGAGGGACTTATGTATGCCCTTTATCATGATGGTATCAGGAAGAGGGAGCCAGCACTCCCCTCGGTCGCCTGGAGGCCCACAGGTCAGACCGGATATTTAGTTGCACAACATACCTAATACCACTGTAAACACGAACATATATTGATAGCCGCATGTTTCCCCCCGACCCGATGTAAGTTGTCTCATTTTATGAGTTCTTTAGATAATTATCAGATTTCGGGAATGAACAGGAGCAAGTCAGGAGTATTAGGAGTACAATTCGTCCTATCATGTAAATCAAGTTGGTAAAGCATGATGTCCGGTTATCATTCCCATTATCGTGATAATTATAAGAGTCAAGTGTATCATGCCGGTGTCAAGAGATAGCATGACAAGAGGTGATATTCGTCTGGGAGTGGCAGACGCGAAAAATAGCGGACGCGGGGTTCGCATCGCAAAGGTGTCGCAAACGCGAGGTCTGCGTTCAAGTCAGGACGGAGGTGAACGCGGACGCGGGCATGGGTTCTGCGTCGCGTTAATGCAAGAAGAACATCGACATGGGCATAGCAGACGCGAAAGTAGCAGACGCGGGGCTCTCAGACGCGGGGATCGCGTCACGAAGGTATCAAAACGCGAGGCTCGTGACCTGCGTTTGAATCAGGGCATGAGGAGAACGCGGACGTGAGTATAACTCCGCGTCATGTCAATATAAATAGAACACAGACGCGAGCTTTAGCTTTGCGTCGCATCGATACAATAACGCGAAGGCCGCGTTAAGGAAAATGCCTAGACGCAGGAGGTAACTCCGCGTCTAACAGTACAGCCATACCGCACGACATAAAATACAATAATAAAATTGAGTTTACAAGTCCATGTCTTGGCGAGTAAAGTTACTCGCCTAAAACCGATACTTGAAGCTTTATGCGTCCGAAATGATCTTTGTCGCCGAATATCATTAAATCGATTACCGGAATAATCGCGAACGATTACCAGAAAGATCTACGGTGATATTACCGACGAAAAAAGCTCGGCCCCAATCCAAAAGGAGGGTACCGGCCTTAAGGTCTTGCCGATGATGAAGAGGAGCGCGGCCCCAATCCAAAGGAGGTGGCCGGCCTTCAAGAAAATGATGGAGTGGTGGTTGTTGTTTGGAGAAGGTAAAGGCTTTGGTGGTGGTTTGTGGTTTGTGGTAGGTTTAATGGAGTTGAAGGAGGAAGAGGATGAAGGTAGGAGGTTGTAGTGGTTGTGGTTGTGGTGGAGATGAAGGAGGAATTGGTGAGGGTGAAGGCTTCTCTTGGTGGAGGCTAAGGCTTTGGTGAAGTGAAGTGAAATTGAAGGAGGAAGAAGAAGGAAGAGTTTATATAGGTTTTGAATTTGTGAAGGAGATGCCAAAAATGTAAAAGAGAGGGGGTTTTTGTAAAATGGAGGGGTGAGGTGTTTCTCTTGGCCAATCTTGGCCGGCCATGGGGAGGGAAGAGAAATTGGAATTTGTTTGTAGTGGAGATATTTGTGGTGGAAGAAGGTGGTGGAAGGTTGGAGAATGTTTGTGGCTTGTGGTGGAAGGAAAAGGAAAGAAAGAAAATGGGAAAAGGAAAAGAAATTCAAAAGGGAAGATATTTTCTTGGTCTCAAAAGTGAAATTGTTGAAAAGGCTAATTCCCGGGTTTAAGTCGTGGATGCGGAAAACATTTCGAAAAATACCGAAATCGTTCCGAAATCAAGTATCTCGGAACGACTCGCAAAATTTATCAAAAATCAAGAATAATATTCTAAGACTCATGGTGAAATTCGTTTGAAGAAATAATTTATCGTTTTGAAATTAAAAATCCCGGATACTGGCCGATACCGACTCCGGTGGAATTTTCATAAATTCATAAAATCCTCAGAAAAAGTATTTAGGTAGGAAATATGATTCTAAGAGGAAATGTCTAAAAACTCTTCGAGAAATTCTAATCTGTCTGTAAATTAAAAATCCGGGAATCGATCAGCGGTACTGGTCGACACCGGTTTTGAAGATTTTCAATTAATTCGAGAAAATTCCAGAAAATCCTAGAAAATATAAAATATTAGAAAATGATATTTAAAACTAAAATCGGTCAAATACAAGAAGTAAATCGAAAAATACGATCGAAAAACTGAATAAGCAACTAAGTACGTATTTCGGGAACTGGGTATTACAACGGGTTTGTTGTAACACAGAGATTATGGACGCTGGGCTGTTGTGATTACATACAGGAACTGTTTACCTTGAATGTAAGGACGTTGCATGTCATCAATGTGGGGGAGAGAGAGACTGACGTGATCGCAAGCGGAGATCTCAATGGTCGTTATAGGAAATTTCTAATTTGTGATGAAGTCAGAAATTTTGGACTGCAGATGACTTTGGAGGGTGATGTCTCTGAAACGGGAGGTAGCTCCAGATGAGACGGAATCTTCTGAGATAAAAATATTGTCGGGGTTTGATGGAAATCTGAAAGGATCTGAAACGGCGGAGGCAACTAAATGAGTTGAAGTCCCTCGAATGGGGTGACTGGTCGCTCAGATATGTGTCAACATCTTGATGATGATCAATTTTCTAACCACTATAGTTCCAAAATATATACAACAAATTCATCTTTAACTAGTCAGTCCGCCAGTTTGAATAATTGCGTATGTATATAATTATATTACTTGGTTGAATCAGACATACTGAATAAATTGAGAATATCTGGTTGTTAATATATAGCAAAAGAAATAATTTCAACCAAGGCCTCTTTTGACCTCTATTAGCCACTAAAGATGTTGATGAATTAATTATTAGTATTATTATTATTTTTTACTATGATTTATTTTCAGAAAAGTCAGTAGGGATACGGTGTAGGGAAGAAGAAAACTACAAAAGAAGGAAGTATACACTCCATAGGAACAAAAAAAAGGCCCCAAATTAGGGTAAAGAAATCATCATTAAAGAAAAAAGAATTTCTATGTCATGCATTTTATTGGTCATGCTATTGTGCAAATAAATGACCAGTATCTACAAAATGTTTATATCTTTTATTCGCCTGTAAACTTAAGTTGTTCTGTAACAAGTCTCTAATTCAAGAATCCTCTTACTCTTTCCTTAAAAAGAATACTCGAATGGAAACAGAAGAATCCTCTTCAAACTCACAATCTCCCATAAGAAACAGAAGTATTAGTATAGATTAAATTAAGCTCTCTTAGCAACCAATTAAGGTTATTGATATTTCAGATTGAGTGGAATATAGGTAGCATGTGGACAAAACAAAAAGAAGAATCAATTATTAGTTTGGAAATTGCTGACAACATTTTTTTTTTGTTAAACACATTTATTTTAAATTGGCTGCTTTTATTTTTCACGAATTTGCATCCTCAAATCTGCCCTAAAATCAGAGGACGGTCCAACTCGACAATCTTAACCGTTCATTATTCTAATCGACATTTGTGATTGAATCCTTCAATTTAAGATCGCTAATTTTTATAAAATCTTAACCATTATTATTGGAGGGAAAAAACAAAAGACCCTTTTAACATCAATTTGTATTATGCTGCCTTTTGGATGTGAACGTAATAGTAAAATGCGTGGAGGAGCTAAAATGACCCTAAACCTTACAAATGTTGGTTGCTCAGACGCCAATTAGATATGTGTCATGTTGTTAAATTATATGTTGTAGTTTCTTAGGAAAATGATGAAAATTCATGAAAGTTTTTTTTGTTTCATTTTAATATGCCTTATATATAATTGTTGATGTCTTGCTATCACCAAAGAATATGCGCTTCGATGGTAATTTTGGTGATAAAAAGTTTTATGACACAAATTTTGGTCCCAATATTGATTTTGAAAAGTTCAAATACATATTTCTAACTTGCGGAAGCATTGGAGCCTAATTTTCACTTGTACCTTAGTTTTGATGCTACAAAAAACCCAAAAAAAGAAAAAAATTTGTTTCTTTTTCTTTTCTATTCTGCTATTTGTAGGGGGGAGTGAAACCAAATTGTTTTAAAAACTTAAATTTTTAGGTCTTGATCTCAATTTTATATTTAAATCTAATACTTTTCTATTCACTTTTCAACGTGAGACTATATATTCAACTCATCCACGAATCTCCACCCCCGTAATTGGCATTAAAAAGAGACTAAGAACTAAATTGACTCAAAATAAGCTATTAGGTCTTACTCCTAACTTTCTATTAAGTCCGTCATTTTTTTTATTCAATTCTCAATATGAAAATATATCCGTATATGGATATCCAACTCTATTATATTATTCAGTTCTCTACATGTGCAAATAGCAAACAGAAAGTTACAACTCAAACATACAAGTATTCTTATTGTCTTATTTTTGTTTTGGAAAATGCAAGTGTTTAATTTACATTTGTTGTATATATCACTGCTATAAGTAGTGTCATGTCTAATGTGTCTTTGGGAGAAAGAGTTCATTATTTTGTCTTGGATTTGGTGTGCTGGTGGTATTTGATGACCAAAGGGTACTCTACTGTCCTGCATACAACTGCTCGAATCCCCGAAGGGTTATGGTCCCTTGTTGGTGTTACATCTAAACTCCAATCATTTCAGTGAACGCCAAAAAGAAACAAAGAAAAAACAATTAAAATGAGAATTCAACTGGTACCATTGCCAACTTCCATCGCAAAACCCAGGAAAAATTATTACAGTCGTTATATCTATCTCCATCTCTTTCAGAGTCTCTTTCCTTCATCAAAATCTATTCCAACAACACATTGCTTTCTTGTTCTGGCCAGCTCTCTGTGCACCTCTTGGATTTTTTTTTATCGACCTTTCCAGTACGTACGTTGATCTTTTACGATTTCTTGAACCATTTGCCTCACGGCGAAGAATTATTCTATATCTGTAGTTCAAACATCGATGGCGAGTGATCAACTTCCAGGTGGTAGAGAGAGAGAGAGAGAGAGAGAGAGAGAGAGAGAGCAGATGCAGATGAACAAAATCTACAGATTGACATCATGGATTAGGTTTTTAGTGGCTAACTTGCAGGGAATGGCAATATTTTCTAAGGTCAAGTCCATGTCTCATCTTTGGTCAAGGTGGGCTGGCTTGGTCTTCTTGAATTTGGTCAAATATAGACTTTGGAAAAAAAAGCATAAAAAAGCTAGCTAATCCTGTGAATATGATAACGTGACTGATCAACAATTGAGTACTAGTTTCTGGCATGTCGTAGATTTTGGTTCTGCTGATTATTATTGATGAATTGAATTCCAACAAACAGTAGCTTGATATGACTTCCATTTAATAATAGAAACAAACAACAATCACAACTGTATTTGACTGAATCAATTTATGATTCAGTTTGAACGAGAAACAATTTTCTCCTCTCTTTTTTTTTAACATAAACCTCCGCGATTTCTGTATACTTTTCCGCCACTGTTTTATGATAATAATAGTGTCTTATATTAATAGGATTGACTAAATTACTTAGCTTTATAGTTATATAATTTTCAAACCAATCTTTGAAACTAATTGTTGATCATTCCTTTATAACTGTTTGTAACATCATTGCCCATGTTATCCTTCTGTTTTTTTGTTGCTTGGTGTAAGCACGATTTGAACTCCAAGTCTCTGCTAATTCTTCCAACTTATACCAAAACATTTAGCAAATTTGATCTTCAACTCCAAAACTATCCAAAACAGTAAAATAACAATTTTAATGCTATACATGTTCTTCATCTTACAGAATATCAATGTGTCATCTGTATACTGCAAGGTAACTCTGCAATCAAGAAGAAAGAAAGATCTCTCATTGTCTTGAGCCCCTATCAAATATCCGACCTGATTATTAATTAAACAACTTGTGTTCACATCTAATCTTGCTAACTAATACACTTTGATCCAAATGTCCTCACAACAAGAACAAAATTTCCAATTCAGCTTGTTATAAATGTTATTATAGTTGTTTACCTTATTATACATGCTCAGTTACTTGCTTTTCTATTGCATTCAAAATTATGATTGAATGAATTCAAAATCCAGGGTTCTAACAATAACTTTTCTTTTCCTACGCTCTTACAATCTACATAGTTTTTATGCACTATTAAAACCAGTGGACCCCATGAACGATATTAATTTTTTCCTTTAACAATGACACCCACGTGTATGGCTATTGTGTAGAAAAATGTATAGATTGGAAGCGTGTACAAAAAGTATCTCTCTTCTAACAAAGAGATCATTACGTGTCATATTTAGAACCGTATGAGGCCGAAAACTATAGAATTTTCCAACTGGGGCCAACGAAACAGACCATAACAAGAACAAAAAAACCCCCCAAAAAAATCCTTAGAGACTTTCCCTTAGAAAAAAAAAAAGAAGAAAATATAAGAGACTTAGATAATATCCACAACCATTGAGAATCAAGGAGTTGTGAAGTCACATCCAACTCATTCAAGCAAAATGGATTTTCCTACTTTTTTACTGTAGTGGTAAGATTTTGATCTTCATCAGGATCGCGACACGTATTCCATCTCGTCATGAGCATTCAGAACAAACAACAAACTAGACGTACCGATAGGCCGGGCCAAGAGGAAACTCTGAGCATCTTTTCGAAGCCGAGAAAGTCCGAGCACCTTCCCAAGACCGCTCCTCCTTCTGAGGATACTCAGCTATTCCTGAGGCTGCTCCTCCTTTCAAGGACATCTCCGCCCCGAAAACTCCCATGTTCCCAACCATCTCGAAGTTCACTCTTTTTTGGAGACTTTCACTCCAAGTAAGATAGCTGCAACAACCACTCTTCTTGATCTTTGACTATAAATAAATATAGCAACAGACCTCGTTGATTTTCGCCTTCAGTTACGTAGCGTGACTTTCACCACATTCGTAATATCCTGGGCAATTATGGGATGGGCAGGATTTTCAAGAAAATGCCAACAATCAAGCAATCACAATCGCAGCTGTTACAACAACTTCACACATGAAGATCGTGGCAGTCACACCAATCTTGCCAGCGTTCCATCCACCTCCAGGCCAACAATTCAGTACAATAGACCTTCTCCTCCAACGGGAAGAGGGGATCAAACTCTAGACAATTAAATTTGTAATAAAGTGTTCAGGACTCCTTATAATCTCTTTGATTTAGTGGAATCTCTCTCACTTTGCTCCGTGATTTTTTCTTCTTCAGGTTTTTCACGTAATTCTTTGGCGTTTGCTTCTAATTTACATTATTATTCACAATTTGAGTGTAGATAAATTCTCTCAAGGAATTTACCTCTATATTTTTGTACTTTCGTTGAGAGCTGAGTATCTACACTCAAGATCTCTTTCCAAACAACCTACAACCTCCTCAAAAAGCCTCCCCAAAGAAAGATGGCCTCAAAGAAGCAGACGGTCGTTCATAACGCCACCATGACCAAAAGTAGAGCCACCAGCACCACTGGGTGCATGATTCCCCGACTTGATGATGACTGACCGCATATCACCGCAAACACTGGCTCCTCGTCGCCACAAGAATCAGCCGCAAGCATCCAGCCATCGCAGCAGCGTGAAGGCCAACTCTTTCAGATGCTCTACGAGACGAGAGAGCGAATGAAAGAACAATAGGAGAAATATGATTGTGAGCAAGAGCACATGGCCCTCGAACGCAAGAATATCTTCTGAGAGTAAAAGAAGTTGAGATTGCTCAACCAACAGCTCCAAGCCCAAGTCACAGCCCTTCAGAACAATCTAGCACAAACTGAGGGTAAGCTCGAGAACAATAGGTCCCTAAATCTCCTTGCCCTCAACGAGCTGATCTAGGAGAGGATAATGAAGGCCAAGTCATTGGACCACCCATCTCCGATCACAAAATCCATGATTCTCCTCTCTCCGAAGAGATCTAAAGGTGCGAGTTCCTAAGAAAATTCTCGACTCTCACTTTCGACTACTACTCCAGAGTGAGTGATCTAATTTAACACATCTAATACTTTTAAGACAAGATGGTGATCTGCTCTCGTAATGATCGAGTCATGTGCCTCACTTTTTCCTCTATTTGAAAGGTACAACATCAAATTAGTTCTATTCCCTGCCACCGCACTCTCTCCACAATTTCTTGGAGGTGACCGAGGCATTCCTCACCCAGTATGCCTCTCGCTGAGAATCCAAGAGAATAACCATCATCTCCTCTCTATCAAGTAAGACAAGAAGACAGTTTCAAGTCATAAATCAACTTCTTTCGGACATAACTAACCAAAGTCTCTAATTGTGGTGAAGAAGCCTTCGCGCTCGCGTTCATCAGCGATCTGTCAGCCATCATCCTCTGTACAAACAACTCCTAAAGCATAATGTCGCCAAGATGAGCGAGATTCTTTTTCAAGCTAGCCTTACATCCAGATTGAAGAGGTAATGAAGGCTTTCTCCAACCACTCCGCGAAATCAGGCAATAGTGGAGGGAAGTCGAAGTCTTCGCACGAAACTCCTGATCACACTCAAGGTTGACACCAGGGGCAACCTGCTCACAAAAGGTAAGCACTCCTGATCCTCCCTCCAAATATACTCTAAGACTACAGGTCAATAGAACACTTCACTCCGTTAAAGCTCCCGATCAACGAGGTCTTCAATACCATCAAATACCAGCCCTGGTTCAGATGTCCGAGACCCATCCAACACAACATCTCGCTTCTCGGGTCAGAGGAATATTGTTCCATCACGATTGCAAAGGGCACCAAAATCGTCCATCGTTGGGCCCTCTGAAGGTACCTGGAGGAGCTTGTCTAACAAAGTTTACTCAAAGAGTACATCCTCACTCCCGAAGCAGCCTTCGGACAAAAAGACTTAACCTCTCAGGAACATCACTCGATTGTTTTCCATTGAAAATTGCTATCCGTGAGAAAACTTACAAAAAGAGATCGAGGAGTGAAATTACAAGTATTTCTTTGTAGAAAGAAAATTACAAGTAGATATCCTCTGAGATTTTCAAAAAAATGTGCCAGTAGGAATCTGATCAACGCATAATCACTTTATCCCTTTGATGATGTAATTGATCAAGTGATCAAGACTGCCTCCTAATAAGACTCCCTTCTCACTTGATTGGGGGAATCGGAGAACAGAAGATCAGTAGAGCCCTTTTGCTAGAAATTTTGCTCTTTTCAAGCCAATCTCCTCTCTATTCAAGGATGTTCGTCCGACCCCCAGGAAGCCTCTGCAGGGGGCTATTTATAGCAAATGTGGGGTGTAACTACCCCCTTGAATTTAGCAAAGCTGAATTAGTCATTAGCTTCAGGCGAGGTTCGCAAATGTCCTTGCCGCAAAATTTTTTGCAAGCTTCTGGCGAAGCTAGAGGGTTCGTGCGAACGTTCTCATGCCGTTAGGCTTAGTTGTCTCCACTTAATGTGGGACGAAGTGGGCGGGTGTAACCGCCTACTTAAAGTGGCGTTAATCCCACTAAATTAGTGGAATTCACCTATTAATCCTTCGTGGAATTTTGAAACGGTCAACTTGATGACCTGAAAAAGTCCACTGCGGAGCTAGCTCATAGCTTCAGGTGAAGTTACTTTCAGAGCCTCGTGCGAAGCTAAGACTCAGCTCATAGCGGAGCTATGACTTAGCTCAGGATAGAACTTCTGGGCATAAGCTCCGCGTCGTGTTGATACAAGAACGCGAGTATCGCGTTAAGTAATTGCATGGACGAGGGGTTAGGCTCTGTGTCTAGCAATTATCAGAGAAAGAGAGAGACAGGGAGATGAGAGAGACGCACAGGGGTGAGGGTGAGAGAGACGCAGTGATGGGAGAAAAGGAGAGACGTAGGGTTGGGAGAAAAACAGAGAAGGAAAGAAAAAGGAAAGGAAAGGAAAAAAGAAAGGAAAGAAAGAAAGAAGGAAAGGAAAGAAGAAGGGAAGGGGGAGGATGGCCGGCCATGGCCTGGCCGGCGGGAGGCGGCGCCGGCGGCGGCCTTAGATGGCTGGAGGCCGGATGCCGGCAGCCCAAGCCCAAGCAAAGGTGGGGTGCAACTCTATTTGAAATTAAAGATTTGGAGTTTTGAAAAAAGTGTTTCAGAGAGCGACGAATAGGTTCGTTGGAAAGAGTATGACGAGGAGAAGAACTTTATGTGATTGTTGGTGGCCAAGGTGGTGTAGATGGTAGTGGAGATGGTGGAGAAGTTAATGCTAGAAGTGGGTTTTTTGATAGAAAAGGAAGAAGAAGAAGGTGATATTGTTATTGTTGTTGGAATGGAGGAGGAGATGGAGGAGAGAATGGTGGTGGAAATGGTAGTGGAGAAGATAAAGAGGGTGGCCAGCCAAGGAGGCACCATGGTTGCGGTTGTGCTACCGTTGGCTTGCTGGAAATGAAGGAGGAGGAAAGAAAAAATGAAAGGGAGAGAAGGAAAAAGGGGGTGTGTATATAAAGGGGAAGTTAAGATATTACAAGTTTGTCATATGAGTTTAAAGAAATGAGACTTGCGTCTCATTCAAAAATCAGATCCGCGTCTATCAATTGCCCAGACGTGGGTAATGAAGCATGTATCCCTGAGAAAAACGCGAAAGTCGCGTTTAAACGGAAAAGACAAAAAGGCATGATGACTAGATTCAGAATTGATTTTTGAAGGACATTAACATTAAATGCAGAATGGAGAGAATCTCTGCATTAAAAATCGAATTCATGTTTGGTGAGCCTCGCATCTAGCGAGGAGAGAGAAAATGAAAAAAGAGAAAAGTAAAATATCTGAATAAAATTCCAGTACTGGAAAAATACTGAAAACTCTGAATAAGACCGAAAAATGAAGTAATACGGAAAGGTTTTTAAAATTTCTTAAAAATAATAAATATTATTTTAAGATGTCTGGTAAAATCATATTTTAGAAATTCAATCCCATTTTGAAAATAAAAATCCTGAAATCTGCCATTGATACTGGTCTACACCGGGTCGGCCGGATTTTGATAATTTCAGAAAAATTCCTGAAAATACATTAAAGAAAAAATATGATTCTAAGAAGTAATGTGAAAGAAGAATTTAGAAATTCAATTCCGATTGTAAGCTAAAATCCTGGAATCAACCTGCGATACTGGCCGACACCAAACCCGGTGGAATTTTGATAAATTTTGAAAATTCTCAGAAAAAGTATTTAGATAGAAAATGTGATTTTAAAAATAATGTGAAAAGTCAGTTCTTGAATTTCAACTCCGTTTGTAAATTAAAAATCCAAGAATCGTTCAGCGGCACTGGTCGACACCGGCTTTGAAGATTTTCAATTTAATTCAGAAAAATTTCAGAAAATCATAGAAAATCTAAAATTGGAAAATGATGTTTGAAACTAAAATTGATAAAGATCAGAATAGCGAAAAGATCAAATCGAGTAATACTCCAAGATCGGGTTCCTAGTTCAGACTAGGGCTGATCTGAGCACGAATCTGGATCCAAGGCAAAATGATCATATAAATAATTCATGATACAAAATAATTATAGGAAGTAAATCAAAAAATACAATCGAGAAATCTGAATAAGCAACTAAGTACGTATTCCGGGAGCGGGGTGTTACACTCTCTCTACTATCTCTCTCTCTCCTCAGTTTCTCTTTCTTTCTCTCTCTAGCTCTCTCCTCTCTTTAGCTCTCCCTCATCTCTTTCTTTGCTTTCTCCTCTCTATTATTTTTTATTTCTAAAAATATTTATTTATATTTTAATATATTGGCGCGTGCGCGAGTTCCTTGGATATCAGAGTTTTTGACTTTTCGAAGATTTAGGCGAGTGTCCTCACGTCATTCTGGGTTTTCCCGCTTCGTCAGGTCGACGTGTATTTTATTTCGCATTTGAATGTGTTTTGTATTAGGCCCCTGTATTTGTATGTGGCCGAGTGCCTATGATTGTACATGTATATGCGTGTGACGAATGCATGTACTAGGATAGTTTATTTTTTGCACATATACCATGCCTATGATGTACTCTTTTTATTGCTTTATACCATGCGTGGTCGACCCTTCGTGGTCGTTAACCTCCGGGCTCTCTACTCGGCTTCCGGGCCCTATCAGCCTCCGGGCTTCTCCACTCTACAGTAGTCTAGATATTATCACACTTATTTGTATGCTCGTGTGGTACTAACATCTCGTATAGGTACTCTAGTATCAACTCTGGGTTTCTCCCCACTCCAAGGCTAGCTACCCAATTAGTTTAGGCCTGCACCCTTATGGGTTTCGTGGTACTTACCGAGAGTGCGCTTAGACCCCGAACGTACTTTAGCCTCCGAGCTCTCTTGCCCACTCCCTCAAAAGAGAAGGTGTTGAGATCGTCAGGTTTCTCAGCTCCGTCTGGTAGGCATGCTTAGCGCTTTACCATTAGATTCATCTAGGCAGAATTCTGCGAGATTTTAGAGTCGTCTTTTAAGCCGAATCATTCCAGTAGCTCCGTAAGGCGCTCTAGAGTTAAACACTGTTTGCTGTCCGTACCTCCAACTTGCTTAGCTCCGCTTGGTGTTTGCTTGTTTACTTATTTCCTAATCGCCTGCTTGCTTATTTCCTGATCGCTAGTTTAGCTTTTCTTCTATTAATGGTTGTGAAGAGTTTGAAATCTTAATTTTACTCAACATTCAATAAATAGAGAAAAGCATGATAGAAAATGGCTAGTATATTCAAAATGTTTAGATAAAATATTTTATTTTTGTTGCAAGTTATTTAAAAAATCATATGGGAACTCAATTAGCTTATTACGAAATTAATGATTGAAGAAATCTTAGTTTAAAACTTAAAAGTCATGAAACCAGTAGCGAGTATTGTATGAACATATGTGCTTGGGTGGAGTTGAAAACACGACTACAAAAAAGTATAACAATTGATAAAGATGTACAAAATCGAATAAATAGGAAGAAATAATATTGAAAAGAAGTATCAATTAGAATAATTGCTGCTGTGAAATATCTTGTTAGGACTAACCAAATATATCGTGGAGACAATGAAAAAATTTTATGATGAAAATAATGAAAACTTTTGTAATTAATCCAAGCATTTGTAAAATTTGATCCGGTAATGAAAGAACATATTCGGCGTATTCAAAATCATGAATTCATCATCATTATCTTAGTCAAAAAATTCAAAATGAATTGATACTTTTGTTAGCCGGTGAGATCAAAAGTACAATTATCAAAAATATTAAAGAAGCCAAATATTTTTCAGTTATTCTTGATTATACTCCAGATGTAAACTATGAAGAGCAAATGTCACTCATAATTCGATGTGTAAAAGTTTCAACAAGTTTTATAAAAGTTGAAGATTTTTTTGGGGCTTTTTGAAAGTGAATGATACATCAGGTTTAGGACTTTTCAACAAACTTAAAAAAGTGTTAGAAACTCTCGGCCCTGATATTAAAATATAAGAGGGCAAGGATATAATAATGGTTCTAACAAGAGAGAAAAGCATAGGGTGTACAAAAAAGATTATTAGAACTAAATCCTAGAACTTTTTGCTCGTTGTGTGGTTACCATAGTCTTAACCTTACATTATGTGATATGGCTAACTCTTGTTATAAAGCAGAAAGTTTTTTTGGAGTTATTCAATACATATATGTATTGTTTTTATCATTGACACAACGATGACAAATTTTTAAAGATAATGTGTCAGGTTATGCAGTTAAATCTTTATCACAAACGCGTTGGGAAAGTCACAACGAAAGTGTTAAACTTATACGATACCAAGCTCTGAAAATCCGAGCAGTATTAACAATGTTAGCAAATAATGCTAGTTTGGATAATAGGGCCAAAAGTCATGCTGAGGACATAGCTGAACAAATTGAGAAGTTTAAGTTCTTATTAAGCTTATGCATTTGGAACACTATTTTATATGTTGTTAATGTTGTTAGCAAATATCTTCAAACTAATGACATGTAAATTGATGTTGCATAGCTTAATTAAAAAATCTAATTATTTTTTTTGAAAAATATAGAGAATCCGGATTTAATGATGCCATGATTGAAGCTAAGAAAATTGCAGAGGCGCTAGAAGTTGAACCCATTATTCGGGAAAAATGCATCATTCGTAGAAAGAGACATTTGTATGAAAATATCGATGAAGAAAAACTTATACAATTAGCTTTAGAATCTTTTAAAGTAAACTATTTTTTATATGTCATAGATCAAGTCATTTCTTCTCTCACTAGTAGGTTTGAACAATTTCAAGAATATGAACAAGTTTTTCGATTTTTGTTCGATTTGAGTAAGTTAAAATCACTTGATGTTGAAAGTTTGAAATATTGCTGTCTTTATCTTGAAAGTTATCTAAAACATGTATTGCAATCTGATATTGATGGAAAAGAATTAACATCCGAGCTAAGAATCTGGAAAATATGTTACCAAAAGAAATAACAAAAGTAATAGAAGTACTCAATTACATAAAAAGAATGGGTGATTGTTTTCCAAATGCATGGAATGTTTATAGAGTTTTGTTAATTATACCAGTAACTGTTGCATCAGCTGAAAGAAGCATTTCTAAATTAAAGTTGATTAAAAATTATCTTCGATCGACAATGTTACAAGAAAAATTAAATGATTTAGCTATGTTATCTATTGAAAAGGAAATGATTGATAAGTTTGAATATGAGAGCATAATTAATATTTTTCAGCTAAAAAAGCTAGAAGAATGTTTTAGATGTAATTTGTTAAAAAAAAAAAAAATTTATGAAGGGCCTTAATTTGAAATTTTGCTTAGGGCCCTCTTTACCCTGAGGCCAGCCCTGATGGCTATTTGCCAGGGTATTTGGAAAGAAAGGAATAGGAGTTGCAGTTCTGCTTCTAAATCCTCTCTTTCTATTATGTCTAAGGTTAATTCCCATATGGACTTCAGGTACTGCTGGAGGCAAGAGGGCCACAACTTGAATACTGGGCTGCTGGTTTTTGTGTTTTTGTTGGTAGACCTCTCTGGTTTTGTCTTTTGCCCTTTGGTTGTAATAATTTCTTTCATAACTTTAATGAAAATGAAAATCTAGATTGTACTCTCTGATTCAAGGGCGGCTCAACCTCAAGGCGAATGAGGCAGTCGCCTAGGGCCCCCAAATATAATGAGGCCTCCAAAATTATAGTATAAATTAGTATTTAACTAAAATGCTAAATATAAAATATAGAAAATGTTTTTTGCTTGTTTAATTGGGCATGCCGGAGTGGTTATTAGACATGATTAGAAATTGTGTGGGCTTTGCCTGTGCTAGTTCAAATCCTGTCATCCACATTTTTTGATTTTTTTTCCCTCTTCATTTTTTATATTAACAGGAAAAGCATAAGTTTTTTTTACTTTCCCAAGCTAATATCCTCCACTCTCTATAACTATTTAATTATAATCAAAGAGGAGTCTCTTCCACTTCCTCAGCTGTCTTTTTCACTCTCCCAAACTATTTAATTATAATTAGAGATCCTCTACTCTCTACTATTTAATTATAATTAAAGAGGAGTCTCTTCCACTTCCTCAGCTGTCTTTTCCACTCTCTCAAACTATTTAATTATAACTAGAGATCCTCCACTCTCTATAACTATTTAATTATAATTAAAGAGGAGTCTCTTCGACTTCCTCAGCTGTCTTTTCCACTCTCCCAAACTATTTAATTATAATTAGAGAATTTTTCAAAATTAAAACTCTCTCTCTCTCTCTCTCTCTGTGCAGCCTCGCTCTTCGCCGCCCCCGTCGCCCAGACCTCAGACTGATGGCAGGACCTGCAACTGCTCTATAGAAAAAGATACGTTAGCAAAACTTGAATATAAAAACTTGATTAAGAATTTTGCATCTTAAAAAGCTAGAAGAATTATTTTTTAATAAAATATTAATTAAATAAAATATTAGTTAATATTAATTACTTTTTTTAAATATATTTTAAAAGGGCCCATTCGAAATTTTCGCCTAAGGTCTCCCTAGAAATTGAGCCGCCCCTGCTCTGATTCCATCCTTTTCTCTCTCTCTCTCAAAAAAAAAAAAAAAAAAGAGTTACAATTATAAAAATCTACCCATAACATTCACATCCCTATCTCAAAAAAAAGATTGAAATAATAAAAACAGAACATCATTTATAAGGTATCCTCTATATCGGAAAAGAATTTTGAAATAAAAAAAGCAACATTATTGGAGAGGGAAAATATGATATTTATCCCAAAATAAAGATGAAAAGTTTCTTTATTTACCGATTAGAATACTCTAGAATCAGGAGCAGAAAACCTAGGGAAACAAAAGAAAAAACCTTCAATAAATTCATTTTACACCAATTCTAACTATTCGCATTATGCACATGCCCAACATCTAAGTAAATATAATGCAATAGAGTTATAGTATTAGTTACATTTACATTAAATCAAACATAATATAGAAAAAAAAAAACTCCCATTTTCAAGTGTGAATCAGTGATCCCTCTCTGTGTACTGTATAGGCATAGAATGAAAGAGACCAGAGTGTGCGAACAGGGGCGGAGCTAGAAAAAAATTTTGGGGTGGGCTGCAATTTTTTATAACATATGCTTATGAATTATATGAATTTGTCAAAAGAATAAAACAATATTCTCCAATAAATCAGGAGCGGAATCAGGAATAAATTTGTCAAAAGAAAATTAAAATAGAAGGAGAGTTAAAGCAATAATTGAAAAAGAATCAAAATAGAAAAAATTTAAGGGAATATATGGAAAAATGAGCCGGGCTACAGTCAACTAATGGGTCCGCCCATGTGTGCGAAACAAACCTAATTCTAGTTGGGATAGTAATAATGTTCATGGGGCTGCCTCCTCTTTCACAACTTCCTTTCATTGTGTTTTTGTTTACACTCAAAATAGGAGGAAGACACTATTGTAAGTATTGTGCACATGCCCAACCTCTAGCTAATCCATAGCGATGGAAAATGATTTAGTCAATGAATTCTCATTCAACATGTTAATGATCAAAAAAAGCATGCATGTGGATTAATTAGTTATCCATCCTTTCAACCAATCTGAGTACTTGAATTGCTGACGGCAAGTTTAATAAGCTTTTTAACTCCATTAAATGTCTTGATTACCACTGTAGTTCAACCTGATCTACCTTCACATCAAAATAGGTTGTATACAATTCTACAATAATTACACATCTGGACAAATCCTTGAGGAGACTATTATGACAAGTGATCAAATCCTAATTCACAGCAATGTTGATTAATGTCGTTTTAATGGACCAACTAGTATTTAATTTGTACCCCGCAATTTGCTCAACCGGTTGGCCTGAGTCGGCCGGAACACAAGCTCCTTATGAGTCACCGGTCCGTAATGCGGACATTTATTCTCTTCCCAACGTGACCCCGATCAGGTTTTGAGTTTGCTCCCCGAAGATCGCCAGTGAATCCCGTCAGAGGCTGAGTTAATTAGAAAATAAACTAGTATTTAATTTGGTGACATAATTTTGAAGGTGTTGTCTCTCTCTAGATTTGTCACACCCCTAAATAATCCTTTTCATCTTTGTCCATTTGTTTAGCTTGGGTGAGTGTTTGAGGCACGTCATGAATGAGAGATCTTGATCCTAGCTATTTTGTCAGGCTCCAAGGACGAGTAGCTTTGTCTGTTGATCTGGAGTTATTAGCTCTCGAAGGTCTATGTCACGTGAAAATTGAAAATTATAGGGGACGCTAGTGATATCGAAGCATGAGGTCAGGTGTTAGGCTTTGAATTTGGAGAAATTCCCAAACAAATACCATAATGTTTTCCTATTTTAGTTTCACAAAAAATACTCAAAAGTTTCATTTGCTTCAACTTATCACCCCGGCAGTTATTTTGGTTTAATGGATGGCTATCAACATATTGACAATTTTAACTTTGTTAGATTAGGGGGGAAAATTATCTATCTTAGGATTCCAGCCTCCTTCTACATTTACTTTTTTCTTCCTTTTTTTTAATCATCAGCTTCTCCATCACTCTGTCACTCAACATTCTCACCTTTTTCTGATCTCCTCACGCACTCTGAATACTTATCTACATATGTGTACCCTCCTTCGCTTTATTCTTGCCTCTAAAATTACTTTTTTTTTTAAATCTTTTTCTTTCCACCATTCTTTTCTTTTTTTTTTTTTAAATGAAGACAATAATTCAATTTTTTTTTGCTAATAAACTCAACCGATGACGAGATTCACCGACAACTTTCGTGAAGTAAACTCGGAACTTGGCCGGTGCCACGTCAGGAGAGAAGAAATGTCTGCAAAGGCGATGCTTGAACCAGTAACCGTGAGTATTGTTCTCTAACCAACACAGGTCAACCGGTTGGACAACCACAGGAAACGAGAGGACAATAATTCAATCTAAAACTTGAAACCTCTTATTGTCCAACCCCTCTTTTATCATTGAACCGTAAATCAAAGAACCTAGTGGGCTGAGATCTGAACCCAAGCCCAATTTGGGACCCGAACCAGGTCAGCTCGATGCTCATATTTATTTAGAAACAATCAATAAAAGACATACAATTTTGGCAAGCCTGAAAGATAGCACGAATTTATAAAAAACTTATTCCAACCCCAGTTCTGGTGTTCCATGTCGCCCTTCAACAAATGACATAGACCTGAGCCTGACAGAAATATTATGGAACATAAAAATAAAACCATAGTACTTCTCTCTTAAAATAAGGGAAAACATTCCAAACAGTATCCCCTTCATAAATCTCCATAACTCAATGCATTCGATCAAGAATAAATTATAGGATACATAATAAGAGACAATAAGAAGGATCAGAAACTAGAGAATAAGAGATGAAACAATATCAACATCAAAGGCCAACACATCAGGCACCACCCCAACTTTAGCATTCCCTTAACATATCCCTATCCCTCCTGCACTCCGGTGGCATTGTAGGGAACCTTGACCTATCAGCACAGTAGTTGTAGATGGTCCACTTCTTTCGGACCCACCGGAGTCGACGGTACTCGAAGCCGTTGAGGTCCCGGAACTCCTCCTGGTCCCACCACCGCCGGCCCTGGGTCGCGCAGAACTTGGCGTTGGCCGAGGCCTCGCAGACGTCAACGTGGAATTGACGGTAGGAGGTGACGAAGGGGGCGTTGGCCCAGTTGGTCTCCTCAAGCCCACCTCTTGTGGCCCAATCATCAGCATTCCAGGAGTAGAGCTTCATTGGCTGGTTGAAGGGGAACCTAACGCCCAAGTCCTTGCTGTTCTTGAACACCCTGATGAGGATGTTATCCACAAAGAAACTGATCCAGAGAGACAGCAGCAAATCAATCAAAAATTGTTGTTTTAGTAGTGCACAATATTTAGAGAGAGAGACTAGACATACTGAGCAATTTAATCTTATATTGCTCATCCCTTGTACTGATCTATTCTTCAATCAGAAAAAGAATTATGATTAAAAAAATAATAATATAATTCTTTTAAAGCAAACAGCCTTCTATCGTTGAGGAGTCAGTACAAAAACGTAGAACCAGACAAATATTGTAATTAAGAGAAAAGAATGGAAATTAACAGAAGTTTGCTTTAACTACTCATTATATCCATTACAGGAAGCAAAATTTATACAATTGCTCACAAGATTCATGAATTACCTATGACTAATTTGTCATTTGCACGTTAGTAAGAAAAGATTTTCTTTTCAGTAGGCTTTCCTTTATTACTAATTTACTATTTATCTTTTCATGATATCATTTTGAAGCATCTCATTTGTCCCAAATCTTGTGTTCTCCATTGAATCATACATTTTCAAATAAAAACCCCATGTGAGCCTAAATCATTAAAAAAAAAAAAAAAAAAGTCTGCAATTACCACAAGGTTTGCAGTTAATCGTGCAGTGCTTCTTGCTTTAGTCAAAAAGACAAAAGTCCCTACAGGAGAGGGAGCACATGTGACCAGGACCAAATCTAGTCCAAGGTCTCCAATTAGGCCCCACCACATTTGGATCCTGACTCCTTCATTCAACATGTGACATGTTTAATTAAAGTCTAACCCACGTGCACTTCTATCAAATATGTTACAGCCTTCTCAAGGCATAAAGTCATAAAAAAGTCACAAAACCTTTTCCCAATTACTCATTGGTATTGGTTAGAATCATAGCAAGAAGAAAAAGGTTACTGCCTTGTGTTTTTAATGGAAAATCATGTAAAGAGAGATACAAGGCCACCAAAGTTTGCCATGCATCACATAATTTAGCAAGTTGTATTATTAAGTTTTAAAGAATGCATCATATAGTTAGCAAGTTGTAATAAGTTATAGCATCAAAGATAAATCTAGCCTTTGGACACACAAAGACCACAGAAGAGGAAGAGGGAAAGAGAGCTAGGACTTACACACACAATCTGGTGCATGTTCCAGAGAACAGAGTAAGAGTGGTAGGCTTTGGTTGGATCAAACCAGAGGTTGATTAGATCCTCTGCTCTCTGTTACCCTGGACACCAGTGAACACATTGGTCTGCAGTATGTAGGGCTGCCCAGTCCTGTTGCCCAGGAACTCAAAGTCTATCTCATCATGCTCTGAATTTTGTGAAGATAGCTGAGGCAAAATTGAAGCCAACTATAAGAAAAATATCAATAATGTGATTGATCAACTGACTGATTAAAGAGAGAGCTGCACATTAGAAATAAGATTGCTTTTCACTACATAAAAGACAGCAACAGTTCCTGCAGAATCCCTAGGAACCATCTTGATCTGCATGCTTAAGTGTCCAAACAAGTAGGAGCCTTTGGACTGAAACCCAGTTCCTACAACAATGCAGCACCATCATTAAGCATTCAAAATAAGAAAATTTGTAGAAAAACTCTTTTTTTTTTATAAAGGTTCAGCAGAAAAACCATTGTTCTATTAGGGAGTTTTGTCTGCAGAATCGAAGTTAGAATAGAAGAATTATAGAGTTATCAGCAGAGCTAATAGTACAGTGGAGTTTGCTGCCAAACCTCGATAACATGAGAGATTTTCTTCTGCTTGATTTCAAACTAATCAGAAAGTTTATGTTTCCGTAGTATGTATTAGTACCTGTGTATTTATCAAGGTAGAGCTGGATCTTACTGCCCCCATTGAAGTACTTAATGTGGTCATCAGCCCAAGTGGGCACATAAATGTTGTGGAATGGGACATTCACAGGTCTCTTTGGTGCAACAACCATAGTGCTCACAATGGAAAGCCCCAAGAAACACAAGCACACAGCTAATAAGTATGAGGAAGAAGAAGAAGGTGATGCCATTCTCTGTGGGGGGGGGGTGTTGTGAGAAACAGGGGATGGACTACATGGGGTTTAAGTAGGCAATGAGAGGATTATTTACTTTAATCTTAAGCTCTTCTTTTTTGTTTGGTTCTGTGTAGGCCCCGAATATATTGTAATAAAATCTTAGGACAGCTATAAGCAGTGAATCTAACCATCCATGATCCATCCATTGTTTTTGTGTCTGTTGTTCACAAGAGTTATTGATACTGTTGCAATGGATCGACTGAGTTTGGAAGTTGGTGCTAAAGATAGCAAGGAGACAGCAATTTCAAAACTTAGAAAATGCAATCACCTATCTCTTTCTTCTCTTTTCTAACTCTGTCTCCCTCTCATCTCTAACTGGTCTTGGGCACCAGCATCTGAACATGCATGATATGATACTCATACAACAAAGAAATGCCAGGCCAGCTGGTAACAACTGGTGCGATCGAGGAGAAGATCACTGATTATGTGGTGCTAATGCCGGTGATCGGTGTCTTTAAGCTCAAGTTGGTGAATGTTTGGTGACCTTACATTAATTTGAGTTAAAAGTGAATAGTACTGAACTATATTCTCAATCGCTTCTGGTGTTTGTTATTGCATTGTTTAGAGTTGAGCCAGGTCAATTGAGGTCAAGCTTGGAATAATTAAGACGGTCTGTGTAAATCTACAATGTCTACTTTCTTTAAGTGAATGAACCAACAATGTGTCTGGACAAAAACTGAGATATCTTTCCATGGTTTGTTTCCAATATTCAAGGTTCTGCATTTTTCCTGTCTCTCTCTTTATGTAATGCAAACTTGGGGGGTTGGAGTTTTCTTTATTAAGGTCTCAGGTTATGGTTGTTCTAAAATTGAGGTTGAGTTAAAAATATAAATTATAGAACAGTAAATTCTGATAAAGGTGTTTTTTTACAAAGCAAAAGCAACCTATATCAATAAGGGTAATCCCTTTTTAACTACCTTCACATGCAAACGCAATGCATGACCTTATTTAACACAAGTTCTGACATTATATATAGTTAAAGAGTGGTTAAATGTACAATGGCTGTAATAAGCCGACGTGCAGTACAATAAATGCTCAAATAAATTTTTATTTCTTGTAGAACTTCTCTGTTAGAATAGTCACGACAAAGAGTTGACGCAACAATAACTCATTTGATGATTTAAGTACAAATGATTCCTAAAAAATGAATTACGAGAAAGATTTCTCATCGTGAAATGGGCAAGGTAAAAGAGTGAAACATTGTTACAATCAAGGTAGGGGTATTTTGAACTGCGCAGAAGTGAAACCCCCCCAAGCCTCTTATGGAATATCAAGCACAGACATGATTATAGCAAAATATAAAAAGACTTAGACAATAGTATCCATGATTGGCCATATCTCGCTTGCATCCAAAAAATAAATAAATTGAGAGATATTACTATAATCATGTAATACAAGGGAGTGTTCAACACTACAAGAATAACATTGAGCATTCATCTCATCATCTATGAAATATATGCTGATGAACTCTTTCATTGATAATCTCTCAATCCTCCTCTTTCCTTTCCTTCCTTCTTGGCATGAGAGTTTACCTCTAAATCTTGCTCTCTGAAGAACTTAATCAGTTTTGTGGCCTTTAATACTCATAATTCATTCTAGTGAAAGTCATTAAAGTTAATTTACATCAAAGATATCTGAATATAGCATCATGTTGGAGTCCTAATTGGATTCGAAATTTAGTTTCATATTTATTTCTTTAATTGGAAGTTCCCCGGCTTACTTAGTTACTTTGGCAGTCTCGTTGTAATTAAAAAACAAGGCAAAACCTTGACAAACATAAGAAGAGATGGTAAGGAATGTATGTAGAAAGGTGGAATGATTGCTCTGAACACTAAGAGTCAACATGCTAACTCGATGCTCAAAAGCATCGAAAAACTCATGACCCTTGCCCATCTCTTCTACTACCTCAACACGCCCAATGAACAATGTCACCAATGAGCAACTCCAACAACTCTCCCTCCAGCTAGCTAAAGAATTGAACACCCAATTTCAAATTGTTGCTGTGATAATTGAGGAATTAACTACACAAATACACCATAAGATCCCTTGGTACAACTAACCGGCCTCCCTTTGCAACTCCAACCTTCTCTACATGTTCAACTCTAGCCCTCGACCATCTCCTACCATGCCAAGAAAAACATTGCAAGAGCTTAAATCGAGATCCTTGAAGGGAGCTCGAGATCTAGAACCCAACACCTACGAAGTGCCCTGAGAGGAGAAGAACCAATCCAACTTGGGAGGGCATACTCGATCTCATATGGAACAACATAGGAGGATGGCATACCTAAAAAGACAAATAAGAGGGTAGAATATAGCTCAAAGTCACTATAGGATCTCGATCCTCTATTAGATCTCTTCGTGATGGAAGAGCTCACTGTTGAAGTTCAATCTACAACCCCTCCCCTAACAGATATGATGGCTCAAGCGATCCCAAAAGGCACAAGTAGAACTTTAAATCTACCATGCTCCTACATATGGCACTAAATGCTAACCTGTTGGGGTTTCTTTACCACCTCGAGGGTGGCTTGATATTAGTATAAAAAACTCCTTACTTGATCCATTTGGTATGGAAAAGGATTCTGACATGCTTGTTATAGGCTGTCTAAAAATCAATAAAAACAATAGCCATGAATGCAGATCTCATACCGACGCGGGAGTCATGCCCCAATCCAGACGCAGGTCTCAAGCCAGATGTATGATTCGCGAAGGTCAACTCAAACGCAGATTTCATCAAGTAAGAGACGTGAAGGTCACGTTCAACACTAAACGCAACAGTCGTGTTGATCATCAAAAGCGGGCCTGAGTAGCTTCGCGTTCCAACTCAAATGCGGATCTGAGTAGCGTCGTGTTTCAACTTCAACACGAGCATGTGAGCTCCGTTTTTCAATCCAGATGCGAACCAGTGAGCTCCGCGTTCAGCAACAAAACGAGGTCCGCGTCCAGTATGAGACCTGCGTTCTGCTGTAACTGAATCTCATTCCTTGGTCAATTAATACCAACGTAAAGTGAAAGTTAATCCCCATTATGGAGAATTTTTAGGAGACAATTCTACCCCTGAGAACCTCTATAAATAGCTATGAAAGCTATGAGGAAAGAGGCAGTTGGTTCAGTCATTTTAAAAAGCTTTTCTTTTTGGAGAGAAGTTCAGCTAACTTGCTCCAGAATTCAGTTTTGAAGAGAGATTCTTTTGAAAAGAAAATACTCCAACACTTGTTGCGTTTAAATGGAGTTATTTTTAATCTCTTTGAGAGCAATCTTAGAAGATCCAAGAGAAGTTTTCAGTTCAGCCAGTCAAAAATAAGAATTACTCTCCACTGCTAAACGAAGAACCCAATTTAAACAAAAGGGAGATCTAGACACTCTCCCCTCTTCTGTAATCGGATTCGATCCGTTGTAATTTTCATCCAATCAAAAGATTTTACTTCGAACTTTTTCCGACAAACAGAGGATGACTCCACTGGGGATTTCATTCTCTACTGATGGAAGGCCGTAGCGCAAGCCAACTCCTTGGATGAATGGTTGAATCACTCGTCGATTAATTCGACCAAGAGAATTTCAAAAAGCTTCTCTCTTCGGGCTCCATTAGCCCCAAAGCAACGTGACAAAACTGCAAAGTCTCTTCGGAGACTCGCTCTCAAGTCTCTTCGAAAACTTCTTTAAAAGTGACCTGCGCACTTGATCACAAAGCAAGCAGCGCCACTTCCAGCGAGGTGCTAAAAACCTCCCGTGAAGCCTATGCGACCCGAATCGTCATCTCTCAAGAGACCTATGGGGCCAGTGTATTGACTCACGGTTAAAACGATGGTGAAGATCAATCTCGCCGTCACTCTCCTCCCAAAACTCTACGACTCCAGGTTACCGGGAGTTCCCAACGGCCGCTGAGACTCAATCGGAATGTTGAACGTCAATGAAGGCGTTGCGCTCGTCGTCAGCAACCAGAAGGCACTGCAGTTACAGTCTATGCCACTAGCACTGAACGCGAGGGTCAGACCCGCGTTTCTCTGACACAACACGAGACTCGCGTTCATCAAGCATGTGTCACTATGCCAAAACCCGAGGTCCGTGTTTCTCTTGCAGAGCGCGAGACCCGCGTCCAGCCTGCAACTATGCCAAAACTCGAGGCGTTTCTCTTGCAGAACGCGAGACCAGCGTCCAGACAAAGGCCGCACCAACACGCGACCTTTTCGTTTCATTACAGAAACGCGAAGCTCGCGTTAAGCCTCAAGTGGCCAAAGAACAGTGTTGAACTAAGCCCTCACCCCATGGGTTTGAGGCTAGTTCTTCAAATACCCCTGCAACGAATTTGAGGGACTACCTGACTCGGAAGAGGAGTGTTCATAAAATCGCTCTTCAATGCTGCTGTGAGCGGCTCATTATAGCAATACTCTCTGAGTGCCACTGCAGCTCTCATATGAGCAAACTGTCGGTCTTCAATCAGTTGTAAGCGGACCCATTCTCTAACTCAGCCAAGAGGTGCCGCTCCCGTAAGAAGAAATCGTTCTCCGACGTGGAATATCTCTAGGTGATTTCGAACATGGTGGGTCCGAGTAATACACCAAGCAAGTCAAAGGGAAAGCAATTGGCTCTCAATTCTGAGGATTTCAATGCAGAATGTTCCTCATGTTTGAAAGAAATACTAATTGAACCTGAAAGAATCTATCAATGTACTCGCATCCGGACTAGAGCTATAGGCCCGGTGACTATAATGCCCTGGCCAGGGGATTGAAGCAAGCTATGAGCACTCCGCTATCGCAAAATCTCAGTCGTCCAACTCCTATATGGAGAAAGAAGCCTTCGCATATATGGTCGGTACTCCATAAGAGATGGCCAAGAGATTCGAGGAGCAAGCTCGAGTGCAGAAAGAGCAGCAGGATGTGCTTCGAGTTCAGTAAGAGTCCATCAATGACCTCAAGGAGATGATAACTCATTTGCTGACATATCGTAAGAAGAAGTCAAAAGGTCCCAAGCCTAGTGCTTCCTCTAGCAAGAGCAAGAGGAAACAAAAGTAGGGAGAAAGTTCTTCTGAGAAAACTGAGAGTGAGAATAACTCTAATTCTAAACCTTCCAAATCTTCATCTGAAGAGGATGGCTCAGAAAATGGAGATAATCACTTCAAAAGGATGAATAAACTTAAGAAACACCTAGAAGCCATTGTTAATCGAAGCAGCCTTCACAAGGCAAGAATAGTCCAGCCATACTCGGCCGAGTGGGGGTGCTGCTTCCTACCCCCCTAAGTTCAAGGCACCGACATTGTAAACTTTTGATGGCAAAGGCTCTCCGAATCAGCACATATACTACTTCAAGTCTCAGACTGGGAACGTAGTATCAAACAATGCTATTCTAACTCGTTTGTTCATTCGCACCCAAGGGGTAGCATTGAATGGTTCATGAAGCTTCTTACTGGCTCTATCAAGACATGGGCCAACCTCAAGAAGCTATTTCTGGCTCGCTTCTTTGAGGATGACACAAAAATATCGGTGTCAACTCTCCTTGCTATGAAGCAGAAGGAAGGAGAGTCTATCAAGATGTTTGTGGAGAGATTTCAGAATATGGCGCTCCAATGTCCCAGTGGCAGTCCAAGCTAGTTGAAACATGCCGCCACAACCTTCAAACCACACTCCTAACTCAAATAGGAATGATCGAGTATCGCACTTGTAAGCAGCTGGTGCTACAAGACAAACAAGCGGAAGAGATTATCACCAGGGTGAAAGTTGAAGAAAAGGAGAATAAGCCAAAATCAGAGAAATCGATGCAAAGCGCTCCAGAATCATCTTCTCAACCAAGAAGAAAAGACACTCTGACAACGGAGGCTAAGTCTCCTTCCAAGCCTAAGCCGGCTAAAGGGAGCAATTCTTCAGAACAGGTGTGAGCCAACAAGCAATATTCCTTCAAGAATGGTCACATTGTCTTCATGTATAAATTGCTCCACAAAAACAACAAGCTCAAATTGTCAGAGGCACAACGCCTTAAAGAGGTGGGGAAGACGGATGACCCCAACTACTGCTTGTACCACAAGATGCTGAGACATCCCACGATGAGCTGCTACATCTTCAAGGATGTTCTTCAGGTGGTTCTGATTGATACAGATGCGCTCAAACGCGGCCCAGAGCAGAAGAAGATGACGGCCAATATGACGTCCCTAACGCCCCTCTAATTTGGCAAGGATCTCCCGTTAGCGCCAACTAGAGTGGTTCCCATCCCGAAAGGAAAACTAAGGGTGATCAATGCTGATCCCCACAACAAGAAGGAGAAGGGTCTGGTCCCTATCCCAACTCCCCAAGGAGAGATCATGTGGGTTCATCTCGATCTCGTCAAAAACCAGCAGTGGACTACTGTCACTAATAGGAAGACCAAAGGCAAAGGAAAGGCATCCTCTTGCAACGTGGTATGCGCTTCCTCAAGAGAAGCCGAGACGGATGCCTCCATTACTATTCAGAGGAGGAAAAAATTGTTCTCACCACAGAACAGAGTGTCCCTCCTGTGGCTGGAACCCAGTCCGGTCATCAGTACTTGAAAAAGTACGATGAGGTAGTGCCAAGTTCATCCAAGCGGGTCAAAGAAGCAGCCAAGCAATTCATGAAACAACACGTGGAGAAGCAGAAAGAGTTTCAGTACGCTAAAGCTCTTCAAAAAGACAAAATGGAAGGGTCGTCAATACCTTTTTGCTTCGACGTCTTAACTCAGCCGGCTAACATCCCACTAGAATCACTTTATGAGCTCTTGAGACTCTCTAAGTCAACGAGAGAAGATCTCAGAGAGGCCCTAGCCGATTCAGAGGCTTTCATAGCCCAGATTCCGGTCGGACGCGAAGAGGAGGATGAAGGACATTCTCTCCAGACCTCTAAGCGTTTCTCCTACATAACATTAACTCCGACGATATACAGATTAAAGGAAAACATGATAGACTCGTGTACTACACAGGGTATATCGGATCATCTGAAATGAGCAGTATTCAGGTTGATATGGGGTCTACATTGAGCATTGTGCCCGCAGAGTCATGTAACATTTGGGGATTCCCACTAACTGATTGAGTGCCACCCAGACAACCATCGATGGCTTCAACGCCAATAGTACAAGACCGATGGGAAAAATCAAGCTCAGATGTCAAAATCGGAGACCTAAGGTCAGAAGTGACGTATTACGATTGATGTACACACGTCATACAACCTGCTCCTGGGACGTTCATGGATTCACCGTAATTCCATCATCCCGTTCACCCTTCACTAGGTGATGAATACGCTGATGAAGGAATAGTCAGAATGTTGATCGCTGAAAAATATATGTTCAAGGGGGGTGAAGAATTACTTCACGAATTCCTTCCTTTAGCAAGATTCTCTTGAGGCTACCGAGGATCCATCGCTGGAGGACTCAGACTCTGGCAATGAAGTTGACACTGAACCAGAGCCGGAAGAAAAATGCCTCTGGGAGCTGAACCCACTTATAATGAGCATTGATAAGCTCAATTTCAATAACACAGCCAATAATGTAGGCGAGTGGTCTATCAGTGAGAATTTTGATTTGGCTTACCTTTCTGCATTAGCTTCTGTTTCTGCATCGTCAGATACTAGTACTGACATAAATAGTGATCCCTTGTCTACAATAGATGTCTTGACACCATTGCACGCACCAGTAAGGTCATCATTCATGGTGCATGAAAAGACAAGTGATGCACAAGGAGCCTTCTTTGAAGTGCCAACCAAACACAAGGGTCAGAAGTCATTCTATTCAGAAGATTCGAGTCTAAGCTAATGACTCGCGAAATTTCAGAGGATGATTTCAAGTCCCCACAATTCTCTCATTACGGACGAAATTCAAACCGTATGATGGAGAATATGGGATGTGATCTTACCAAGAGGTCTGGCTTAAACTTTGGTAAAGAAAGACGAACACTACTTTGATCTTCTGTACTAAAAGGGAAAGTCCCTGATTACTATCACAAAACTTGAAGAGGATTGGGTTACGTGTCCAACCCAGTCTCGTCAGATCCCGAATCTGAAAAGTGGGACCTTTGCAACCACTCGTGAGGCACGTCATCGTGGGAGTCGGATGTCAGTGTTGGCATTCTTTGGAAATCTTTCAGTAACATGATTTCAACTAGCCATCTAGAAGACGAAGATGAAGGAATGATCCAGTCGGATACCGATCCCTAGATCAAACACTTAAACACTCTCAGGGACATACACTTTGAACAGAGTAAGTTGTCCATAAAGGATAAAGTGGTCCAGATTAATCTGGGAAGCGAGGCTAACCCCAAACCCATCTTTATGAGCATGAGTTTATCACCTTCTGAGAAAAAAACTTAATACATCTTACACAGGAGTATATAGATGTCTTCGCTTGGACTATGAAGATATGCCTGGTCTCTACCCACAGGTGTTCATGCATCGCCTCAACATCAGTTCGGACGCGAAGTCAGTCAAACAACAGTAACGACGATTTCGTCTAGAGATGATGGAGGCAATCAAATCGAATCAAGAAGCTCATAGACTCTAATTTCCTCAGGGAAGAGCAATACCCTGATTGGGTAGCCAATATTGTACCAGTCCCAAATGAATGGGAAGATCCGAATTTGCATCGACTTCTATGATCTAAATGCTGCTTGTCCTAAAGGCGAATTTCCTCTTCCAATCACGGATGTCATGATTGCAACACGTGCGATTTTGAGAGGATGTCTTTTATGGAGAAATTCTCTGGATACAATCAAATCAAGATGTATCTGGATACGTATCCCGAGAACGGGGTGCTACAGTATTTATCAGAGCCGGCACGAGCTGGTTCAGGCTCCGCCTCTAAGATTGAAATTCTTCTCGAAGAAGTTTCTGCTCCAGACTCTCGACGTGATCTCTACTGACTCGCACCAACCTCAGCAGGCTAGGATCAAGTAGGCTTCGCTGTCGTGTCTCACTAGCATTTTGGACAGGATTCTTCAGCAGTCTGCTCTCCACGTCTAGAGACATCAGCAGCTTCCGCCTGGCCGACCTCGAGCTCAGCTGCAAGAAATTAATTCATCCCCCTCATACGAGTGGCTTTGGAACCCTTACGGGCATTATAGATAGACTTGATGGCCTTGATACATGAAGCGTTGATCCCGTAGCCCGGCACCGTATTGGCGGATGACATACCAGGTGCAAAAGCTAAAGCTGGTATAGGAGTTGGGCTTTTGTAGTGGAAGACTAAATATCGCTCATGTCCCTCTGACCATGTTGAAATACCATTCTTGTGCCCCTTCGAACAGGTTCCCACTGAAGCGAAGATTGGTATTTGGATTCCCGACATAAAGTTGCTCCTATCCAAACTATCTGGCGAACTGACTCGGCATGTATGGCTCGATCTGATAGGTATTGCCTTGACAGAATACTGAAAAACACCTAGAGGGGGGGGTGAATAGGTGTAAATGCTAATCTAACAATCTTTTTAAAAAAGTAATGATGAATGATGTAACGATCTCTCAAAACAAGACTAAGAGCCGAATACCCGGTGAAGGGTTCTGAACTCCTTCCTCCTGATTCCTCTGGATATGAGTTAGAGGTGCGCAATGCAATCTTGTTGTATGAGACTTGATCGACAAAATTATCAATGAATGTATAATATGCAATGTTGAAGTGCACACAAGAAATATCACAAGTAAAGGAAACAATAAGCAATAAAGAGCAATTGAAAGTAGAGCAAAATATAGAGTAAGAGCAAGAAGGCAATCGCAAACACAAGTATTTGTTTCGAGGTTCGAGCCACCGCTCTGCTCCCCGCCTTCACCTCCGTGAAGGGTTTCCACTATCCACCGAGGACGCTTACAAGGTCTACCAAAGACCGGAGCACCGAGCTCCACCACTTACAAGAACCTCTACCGAAGAGATGTCTCCACAAGATGAACAAAAAGCAACAAGTAGCCAAGTGATCTCTAAAAGGATCACAAACTCTTTACAAACACTTCTCTCTTTACAACTTCCTTATAGATTGAGTAGGGAATTTTGGCTCTAAGAAGTGTAGTGAGAAAAACTCAGTTGTAGAATGACCTTTGCTAGAAAACACAACTGAAAAATAAGTTCAAGAATGAATGGGAAAATGGAGAGCTTAAAAACTTTTCTTCTCTTTTTAAAACTTTGAAAACTTAAGGATTTTTCTTGGTGTTTTGCAAGAGACAATTCTCCTCTATTTATAGAGAGAGGAAGGGATTAAAATACTTTAAAATAAAGCTTATTTGATCAGAAAATAATCCCTAAAGTTCAGAGAAAATCTGCTGCAAAACAGACCAAAAACAGATTTTCAGAAATTCACCAAAGAGGAAAGAGCCGTTGGGCTTTGCAGGCCTGGCGGTAGACCGGTCCGGTCGGCCGTCCGCCCTGCTGGCAAGGAGCCGTTGGGCTCGGGTCGACCGTCCGGTAAAATGAAACACAATTTTTCTGAAGGCGGTCGACCGGGCGGTCGACCCAGAAAACCCGAGAGCAAACTGCTTTCAGTTGGTCGACCCGACGGTCGGCCGACAGACATGCACAGGCGTGCACGTCCAGAATACAAGCACCGGTCGACCGGTCCGGTCGGCCGGTCTTGCCTGAAACAGAAAAACAGCAAGAAACCAGAACTTAGAATTTTTGTAAAATATTTTGAAGTATAGATAGCTAAGTATCATGCTAGAAAAGGGTAAACATACATGATTATAAACATGATATATATCTTTGTAAAAAAATCATGTATATTTGTCAAGGCATGAAACTTAGAAACAAAAGCTTGAACATGAAAACTTGTATACAAAAATGTGTGTGCGTATCCTAGAGCCAATTTTTCAAATCTCAAACTTTAACAAACTATTTCTTACATTGGTTCTAAGGACTACAAGTTCTTCAAGTGGGCTTCTCCATATGTTCTTGAAAGCTTGATTCTTGAGCCCGAATTGAGGTGACTTGAGTCACAAACACCTTCCTTTAGGGAAGAAAACTTCTAGATTTATTAGAACCCTGAAACACACTAAAACAACAAATATTATTAGTATAAATAACTAATATGTTTTGTAATCATCAAAACACACTAAATCGGGTGATTGTAACCTTGGGCCAACAAATACCAAATACCCGGTCTGAATGTTGATTAACCAACAAAAGACACCGAAGGATAGAGTGGTGAAGTCATTTGGGCCTGCGAAATCCAAAAGGCGCTCTCTATAGGATGCATCTTGAATTTCGGGGAAATACCAGACCAATTGGAGTTGACATCGCTCTGAATTTTTCTCCTGATAAAGAATAGTAAGTATGTTGTCAATTCGAGCACTCCAGCTTCTGTACAAAGGGCACGAAGCCTTCCAATGCCTGCACTGCCATCATCAAGGATTGACAATACATAACATACCATGCCACCAAGTAGGTGTATGGTAGTTCAACTCTGGGATTGGGCACCTTCAGCTTAGGCTCACCATTCTGATCGACAAGCACGTTGCCTTCTTCATCCTCCAAGGCTTTCACTTCACAGAAACTCTTGGTCAGCACTCGAAGCCCATTCTAGATGAATCCCACCATTGCTGGGAGCAGAGCAAGTGATCGGCCGAACGTCAACAGAACAGCCGGATACACCACATCTGTGTTGATGGCATCATGAGGAAGTGCGTGCACGACATACCGCTTCAGCCAAAGCATCAAGAATCCAGCCAGCAAAGCTAAATTTGAAATAAGGATCTTGGCTTAGTAATAAAAGCTTTCAAAGACCGTATCTGGCTTGAAAGTATCCTCATTGAATTCCGTGGTGTATGAACTCGCTGATGCCTTGATCCTCTTCTCGATCTCCGCATATGTGCTTAGGGCTAGACGAGACACTTGGCCAATCTTGTCCCGCAATCCCTCGAACAGATAGTTTGCCCAGGCCATCTGTCTGATTCCCCCTAATCTCAACCTGGTAATCTCGGCGCAGATATAAAAGTGGCATAACACTTCTCAGTACTCACCAAGAGAGCACCTTCTTCATCAAATGCAACTCCTCCATAATAGGGATATATTCTTCATAAGGAATATCCCCCATCGCCAACCCAGAGATTTCATACATTTCGTGGAGAGCAAATCCCATCTCTCCGACCGGGGTGAAGAAAATGCATGTCTCTAGGTTGTAGCGTTCCAGCATGGCGAAAAAAATGGTAATTACTCTGTGGGATACCATACTGGACGACCCTTACTACAGTGTATAGACCGGATTGCACCACTACTTCCTCTAGTTCCTCGAGGATGAAACCCACCATCCTCGACACCAATACTTGCCCGGAATTCACCCTTGGGGAAGTCGCCATTCGCAGCCGTGAACTAGTTGATGAAGGTGGCCGCTTGTTTCAGAGTCTCGCCCATTGGGTATTTTGCCTTCAGCAAACCCAGCTGCAGTCCGACTACATCCCTCCCATGCCCAGCTGGGAATGCAGTATGATTGAAGATCCCCAAATGGGAACTTCTAATTGTACCTTCGTCAACTCCCAATCCATTAGTCAGCGAAGAGACATCGATTGAAGGCATGATAGGGGGAACATCCTCTCTATGTTTGGAAGGAAAAAGTGTCGATCTCCAATTTGACGGAGCCATTTGTAGTGGCCATCAAACAAGACTTCTACATTCTCATCGATGGAGTCCTCGAAGAATTCTGGCTTGCTTAGCAAAGTTCGGGCATCAGACTCGAATCGCCCATCTGAGATAAGCTCTTGGTCTCGGAGAGTCAACGGGCTGGCCTAGCTCAGTCTGACTTGTCGTTCCCGATTCTTCCCAGTGAACACTGGTGCAATGATGAGGACATCACGCCAGTTCCTAGTTACCTTTTCATGCATTAGCTTATTTAGAAGATGTTGTGTTTTGTTTATCTTGCTTTTAGTACCACATCGGTTATATCCGAGAAGTTCACTTTGTAAGAACCTATATAAAGAGGCTCAACTCAATGAATAAGGGGATATTGAATGATTAAAATTTTCTCAAATTATCTGGTTTAATTCTTGAGTTTATCTGCTCTCGAATTTTGGGTGAGAAGCCTGCGTAAGGGGTGGAAACCCGAAATCTTATCATGTTCTCAATTTCAAATTTTGGTTACGATTTGAAGGTGATTGCGATCCAGGTTGGAATTACATCATTTTGGTATCAGAACTCTGGTTTTCAATTCCCTCCAAATCTTTTTCCTGTTCCAAATCTTTTCCAGTACCAAACCCTACATCCAAATCTCCAAAATTTCCTTTTGAAAAAAAAATCCCTAAAAATCGAAATCTCCACTGTTCATCATCGTCAACCCCTCTCCCTCCAAATCCCGTCGGCGCCAGCAACACCCACGTCCTCCACCGCCATCGTCGATCTTCTACCTCGCCGCTGCGACCTCGCCGGGCTAACTCCAATACCATCCCAACGCCAGGAAGCCGCCATCGTTTGCCGCCATCACCATCGACGATCAACGCCGCCATCATCATCGCCGAAGATCTCCAGTACTCGCAGCCAAGTCCTCCTCCCTTCCTTAGCGACATCCCCAAGCTCCTCCTTTGATCCAAGTCGTCGTCGCGCCACCACCCTCCTCTTGCCACTCCACCTCCACTGGCACCACCCTCATCATAATTCCCCGTCATCATCCACGCCCGCCACCGCTGCAAAACACCCCTCCGTCACTGTTGTCGTGCCTAGGGCCAAGCCCTAAGAGCAGATCGAAGGGAAGAAGAGGTGATCGGGCTCGTCGACGCTCCCCGATCTACGTAGTCCTCTCCCCAAGCTCGTCGGCACTCCCAGATCAACGTCGTCCTCTCCCTAGGCTCGTCGGGGCTTCTGGAGACTCGATTCGACATCATCGGAGCAGGATCAGCCCTTGACGCCGTGCTTCGCCGTGTCGCGCCGCCGCCATCGTCACCGTGCTCCTTGTCGTGTCCTCACAGGAGCTTCCTCACCGGAGTTTCGTCACCGGGCAGTTCCACCAATCCTTCCGCCGTCAAACTTCGCGCCATCGGACTTCTTCCATCCCCGGACATTTTCCATCATCGTAGTCGCCCAAGCCCTAGCAGAGCTCGAAAGAAGAAGAGGGGTGATCGGGTGAGGGTTCACGAATCAGGTCTAAACCCGTTCAGGGTTTCAAAGAGAATCCGCAGCGAGTCGCGGGTCCAGGATTTGTCTGGTTGGGTGATTCGAACCCGAACCCGACCCGATCCACTTGAGTGACGTCATCGCTGACATCATCGTTGAGTTAACCCCACTGAGTTGACTCGGTACAGTGTATTCTAACTTATCCCAGAAACACAATAGCGCTCCCGAGGGCCGTTCAGAGTCTGTTTCAAGTCCAAATTGAGCCATTCTCGAGGCAGTGGATTCGTGACAACCAGTACTATGCTCCTACAGCAGTCACATCCTGGTTCAAGCTTCGGTCGTCTGCCAGATTCAACTCAGCAGATCAGCGCACCACAGTTCAGAGCCTGTTCCTGCCCTGATTTACGCCTGATTTGCGCCATTATCGAGGTAGCCAGCTTCCACTTCTTATCACCGCTGCCCTGGAGTCTTGTGGGCCATTTCTACAGTGTGAGTATTTCTCCGAGGAATCTTCGAGAATTTTTGTGTTTGGGCGTGAACGATTCCCCTTCAGGTGATATCATAACTTGACCTGAATCGTTAACTGTTAGATTACTTACAACTACTATATGGATTGCCATAATTTGTTTGTTGAAATGCTATTTGCTTCGATCTAGTGGTTGCATCAGCATTTATCGCTTTTCATCATTTTAGCAATGCATTTTTCTTTGCATTTAGAACTTAAACTTTAGGGTATTTTTGTTTAGTTCATACATTTAGTTTAATTGACTCTAGGGTTCTCCACTGCATCTGCTTATTTGCTTGAGCCATCATGACTTGTCAGCAGCATAGGGACCCCCATTTAAACCAGCTACACAATCTCCATCAGGGTCATATGTCTGTTCATGATTACATTGTCATATTTAAGGACTTAACCCATCGCAGTGAAGTGAGAGAGCACCCTTCTGAGACTCTAACTAGCTTTGTTTGGGGTTTATGACCTAAAATAAAACGTGCTATGATTACTGACCCCTATGACTTAGACACTATTGAAGATGCCTTTAATGTTGCATTAAAGTTGGACTTGATTTTCAAAACCCTAGTCAATGCTAAGGCCAGGTATTCTAAATGTGAGGGATATAAACATTATGATTATCAGTGTCCTTCGGAAAGTCAACATGTTAGAATTGTGTCTAGTGATGAAGTTGACGTCTCGAAGATTATTGAGAAAGTCCATGTTCCTTCCAATATTATTAGTATAATTGAAGACATAGCAGTTGGTGCCGACACACTGGTTATTAATGAAATTCACATGTCTGAACGTGCCAGTGATGGCGTGAATGAGATAGTTGAGTCTACTACATTGCATTTGCATGTTGCATATATTGATGATATCACTAGGCCGATAGCAATTTGCAATAATACTCACAAGTTAGCTGCGTACACGTATAGTACTTTGCAGGAATTTGCGGTTGATAATACGGTAATGGTTACGAGTCGCTGTGAGGCTGTGAGAAAGTTGCACATAAAAACTTCGATAGGGCTCTGAAGAGGATTGCTTCCATTGCTTGAGAGTTGGATAGCCCATGGGATCCTGGTATTAGCTCTGTCTTCAGCAGGGATGATGCGCCTTGGTCTAATCTCTGTCTTGATCGAGCTGCCATCTGTCACAGCCGACCCATCACGGATACCAGCTCCACCTCCACCACCATGATATCAACATGGCGTACCAGTGCTGCTGCTACGACCACCACTTGGCCCGATTGAGATTTTTCGTGAGGAGAGTCCTCACTCGATAGGGTCGAGTTTCTCCCACCCCGAGGGAATTGATGAGGACATCACGCCAGTTCCCAGTTATCTTTTCATGTCTTAGCTTATTTAGAAGATGTGTTTTGTTTATCTTGCTTTTAGTACCACATCGGTTATATCCGAGAAGTTCACTTTATAAGAGCCTATATAAAGAGGCTCAACTCAATGAATAAGGGAATATTGAATGATTAAAATTTTCTCAAATTATCTGACTTAATTCTTGAGTTTATCTGCTCTCGAATTTTGAGTAAGAAGCCCACGTAAGGGGTGGAAACTCAAAATCTTATCCTGTTCTCAATTTCAAATTTTTGTTACGATTTGAAGGTAATTGCGATCCACGTTGGTATTACATCATGTAGTCTTCCTGAGGCTGAAGATAACGTTCGGGTCTGGGCCACCCATGTGGCCAAAGTGACGCCTTTTGGACAGAGGGTTGGAAGAATAGCTCACTGCAAAGAAAAAACACAAAGTTAAAATTCTAGAAAACGCTAAGTATTGAAGCTCAAATGCGGGTCTCAACACATAAGACTCGCGTACAATGGTTTGAAATGCGTGGCTCATATGAAGCCCGCGTCTCAACTTCAGAACTTGAAGAATTAGAAGAAGAAAAATTCTAGGTATTGAGACTTAAGCGCGAGTCTCAGAAAGAACGAGAACCGTGTTCAGAAGTCTCAAACGTGAAGTTCGCCAGAGTCACGTTCATTTCATAGACGCGAGAGTCGCATTTACAAATCAGACACGACCCTGCGAACTCTGTGTTGACTTTCAAACTTCAAAAAAAAAGTTAAGAGGACAGAGCCTCTTCGTGTTCAAAAATGGCAAAAGCCATTTTTTACTTGAAATGGGGGCCACTTGAGGAGGAGTACCACCCATTGGAGTCCCAAAAGTAGCAGCGCTTGATGAAGAAGAAACATGTTTTGCTTTTGGAGCCATTTAAATTGTGAAATCTTCGAAAAGATTGAGAAAAAAGCTTGAGAGCTTTTGAGTTCTGTTGAAAAGCTTTGAAAATTTTAAGAAAACTCAGACGTGAGTTTAAGGAAGAAGATAACAGTCAAAATGAAGAGATTGCTGAAAGACCCCGATCTTTTATAGGTCATTCAATGGCCTGGATTTGCGTCGCGAATCTCGACTCAATCTTAGCGAGACACCGTCCTAACGCAACATTCGCGTTCATTCGACGCCCGCGTCCAGAAGCTTCGAGCGCAACCTTCATGTTTCAAATATAACAAGCAGGGTCGCGCCCGAACATCAAACTAGTGTCGCGTCTCAACAACAAATGTGTATTGCGTCCAAGAAGACAAAGCACGACAGTCGCGTATTCATCAGCAAGAGCCGTGTTCTCTCTCTCCAACACAAAATAGTGTCTTTACTTTTCCAATCAGCTCAACAGTACACTGGTAAAAGAGATCGACGACTCCACCGGTTCAACAGTATACCAACAAGATGAGCCTGAGCTCAGATAAGTTTTAGACTGCATTTCTAGACACTTAAAATGATCTTCTCTTCAAACGTCAAGCAGTTCAACAGTACATTCACGAAAACCAGAATCCAGACAGATCAAGCTCTGGGCACTTTGAAAGATTGTCTATCTAATCACAAAGGCCCAAGTCAAGATTAAGTCCAAAATATTTCGAAAATCCTTCCTAGTCAACTATCGGGTTTCGAAAACTTTGAAGGGAGTCTGTAGGCTGTCTAAAAATTAATGAAGACAATAGCTATAAATGTGGACCTCACACCGATACGGGGGTCATGCCCCAATCCAGACGGGGTCTCAAGCCAGATGTAAGATTCACGAAGGTCAACTCAAATGCAGACTTCATTAAGCAGGAGACGCGAAGGTCACGTTCAACACTAAACATGATAGTCGTGTTGATCATCAAACGCGGGCCTGAGTAGCTTCATGTTCCAACTCAAATGCGGGTCTAAGTACCGTCGTGTATCAACTTCAACGCGAGCCTGTGAGCTCCGCGTTCCAATCCAAACGCGAGCATGTGAGCTCCGTGTTCAACAGAACAAGGTCCGTGTCCAGTGCGGCACCCGCGTTCTGTTGTAACTGAATCTCATTACTAGGTCAATTTATACCCACGTAAACTGGAAGTTAATCCCCATTATGGAGGATTTTTAGGGAACAATTCTACCCCTGAAAACCTCTATAAATAGCTATGAGGAAAGGGTGAAGCTGGTTCAGTCATTTTAAAAAGCTTTTCTTTTTGGAGAGAAGTTCAGTTAACTTGCTCCAGAATTCAGTTTTGAAGAGGGAGAAATCCTTTTGAAAAGGAAAAACTCCCAACACTTGCTGCGTTCAAGTAGAGTTTTTTTTAATCTATTTGAGAGCAATCTTAAAAGATCCAAGAGAAGCTTTCGGTTTGGCCGATCAACAGAGAACAAGAATGACTCTCCACCACTACACGAAGAACCCAGTTTAAACAAAAGGGAGATCAAGATACTCTCTCCTCTTCTGTAATCGGATTCGATCCGTTGTAATTTTCATCCAATCAAAGGATTTTACTTCGAATTTTTTTCCGACAAATGCTTGCTTGAGTTATAGTCTTCCATTGTTGCTACTTCTTATATTGTTTCTGTAAATTTAGGTATTGTGTTTGTTAATGACTTATGGTGAAATTGATGTTTTATCCCAGTAAGAAAAGTCCCAAGCTTGCAATCGCCTCATTATCTTCTTTTTAATAAAAGAAGACAAATCATATTCTATCCCGTTAGACATCACTAAATTTGTGAAATCTATAAGTATTTGTTAACAATTACAAAATGTCCTCGTGCGCCCCCCCCCCCCCCCTCCACCCCACTCCTTCCTGATGCCCTCTATGAATTGGAAACCACATTTTCCCATTCTTGCTCTATTTCATTAAATTTTATAATCTCGTATCAACATGTCTTCTTCCATTAATAACTAATAAAGGAATGTGTGGATGGCAATAGTTACATAACACTAGGAGTTTCAGGCCCTTGTCTCCTATGTGCTATGGAATATGTTGGCAACCACACAAACATTTTAGTGTCCATAACGTGTTCATTCCTTGCATTGCATGATTCTAAGTAGACAAATTTAGCATTTTTACACAATTGATGAATAAAAAAAACTTATTAAATGCTTTAAAATATTAAAAAAATGAAACTTGGAAAAAGAAATCAGGAGAACAACATACCATATTTAAAGGTTGAATAGAGCAACAACATATAGCTTGCAAAAATAGATTTCACCAAGTCAGCACAAAAAATTTCCCATGTGCTCTTTTCAGGTGAAATGTAGTGTAGGTCTTAACTAGTCTCTAACAAACCTCTACTGGTCTACTAAGTTGCTTCTATTTAGCACCTAAACTAAACCAATTTTCTGCAAAAGAATTTATCTAAAATTACAAATACCCAGAATTAACTTGCAAAATGTTTGCAAAATGCAAAAAATTTTACAACTTTACATTTTACACTTGTTTGGTTTCGTTTGCAAAATGCAAAATGCAAAAACTTTTGCAACTCTTCTTTTCTCACTTGCAGTTGCTACAGTTAAATTTGTGGTCATGTAAATCTCACTTTTACACTAATATTTTCTCACTTACAGTTGCTACAGTTAATTTTGTGGTCATGTAACTCTCACTTGTAGTACACTTACAGTTCAAAACAGTTACTTGATAATCAATATATAATTAAATATTATTAAATATTTAATATTTTAATAGTATTCAATTTTTATTTAATTATTTAATTATTTTATATTTTTAATCTTTAACTTTTTTATTGTTTTAATATTTAATATTTTACTATTTTAATTTAATATTTTAATTTAATATTTTATTATTTTATTAATACTTATTCCATTTTTATTATTTTATTTAGAGTTAATATTTTATTAATATAACAGTATTATACTTTAATATAAAATTACTATATATTTAATTATTTATTTTTTAATATAAAAAATTACTTTATTAATATCATAATATATTTTATTATTATATTAATATTTTATTATGTTAATATTGTAATAATAATTCAGTATAATAATACTATAATGATAATTTATTATTAAATTATAATTATATTTTACTTTATTAATTTTATATTTCTATAATATTAAAATAATATTATAATAAAATTTATATTATAATAATTTCAAATATTTTTAATATTATAATATTATAACTATATTTTATTATTGTTGTAACATTTTTTAATATTTATATCTTATTAGTATTCTTAAAATTTTATTAATGTTCTTTAGATTTTCTTAAAATTTTATATTATTTATTTAGTTAATATTTTAGTAATATTTTACTATTTATACTAATATTTTATTAATATTATTCTTATAAATAAAATATTAAGATTATTAATTTTATCTCAAATTTATTAATACAATTTAATTTGCAATATTAGATTTAATTTAATAGTATTTATAATATTTAAATTACTGCTACAGTTAGTTTTGTGGTCAACTTTTCCACTTACACTTTACATTACCAACCAAACACCGTAAAACACAATATACTTTACCATTTACACTTTCACTTTATCAACCAAACACCATAAAACACAATATACTTTTCCATTTACACTTCACTTTATCAACCAAACACCGTAAAACACAATATATTTTCTCTGCTACAGTTCACTTTTTCCATTCTCATTTTACGACTTACGACTTACGACGTTTTGCAACGAAACAAACAAGCCCTTAGTCTCAAGCATGAAGTCAAATCATTCTAAGAAAAGAATTGAGATGGAAGCTTACAGCAACATGTTTCCTTGAGACTGAAAAAGGACAATATTCCCTGAGCATCTCTTGGAATCCACTGCTCTCTTCCATCAATCTAAGCGGCAACCGGCTAAATCTGGGCCCCTATAATAATGTTGCATGTAAACAACCTCTCTGGTAGCTGACAGCAGTCTCGAAACTGCTCCAATATTCCTAGAACGAGGGGCATAGATCTAAAATGGCATATGATAACTGCATCAGTTTGTGTTTTTTTATTACATACAACTGTTATCATCTTCTTAATTATATCAACTTGAAGAGCCATCGAGTAAAGAATGAAGAGCCATCGAATAAAGAATGAAGTTATAAATACAACCTGTTGCATTTTGATACAGTTACAAGATAAAACTGTAGTTTAACCGTCGGCTCTCCTTGATTCTCCTCTGTATTCTAGTCATAGTAGTGATCTTAATCTTTAAGGACCTTAGCTGGAATACTACTGTCAGAGTCACGCGATGAACTCTCATATGCAACTAGAAGCAATTAAGTTGACAGCCAGCACTGGAGAAGTCTTGAAATAACCTGGAAAAGAGAGGATATTCTGAAACTATAAGTAGGAGCAACAACCTGAAAGAAAGGACATCACAGAATCACAAGCAAGAATAACAAGAAGCCATAGAACCCAGCCAAGAACCTTCAACCATACCCTATGTAGCATGGACACGGACACAGACACAGGTGTCGACACGACACGGACACGGGACACGGAAAAATTCAAAAAAACACAGGATCTGGGGACATGGCAAGCAATTTTATTATTATTATATAGATAAATTTTCTCCTGATATTTCAAAATTTTCAATTTTCTCTACATACTTCTAAGGAGATTCATTGTCTTCAACTTTTCAATGATACTTTTCGAAATGGACATTTCTACACAACTCTACTCATGTGAGTAGAATAATGAATAATCATCTTGTCAAAAAATATTCAAATATGAATAATTAGTTTATTAAAGGTAAGATAGAAAACAAAATAAAATTTAAATAATTTACATCTGCAGCTTCTATAAAGCAACAAAAAAACAAAAAGAAACCAAAAATAGTCTAACCAATACCCCACCTAGTCCGTGATGTGTATAAATTCTACGAATATATTTACTTACGTTAAAATAATATTTTTTTTCATATTTATTTAAGCGACATATGACATTTAGATATCTAATACATGATCTTTAAATTTTATTTAATGCTGACATGATGTTGGACACAGTGCCGACACGTGATTTTATGGTTATTTTACATCTGATACGGCATCGGGATACGTGTCGGGTAAGTGTCTTACAAGTGTCGATATCCGACATGTGTCCGATACGGATACGGTACTTACTTTAAAGTGTGTGTGCTTTCTAGACCATACTATCAGTCCAAATCCCAGTCTTCCCCACCTCAGATCTTATGAGCTACATATGAATCATTCCTGAAAGCTTCCAAGGTTTGTATGTTAGCCACAACCTGCAACGAATTGCATCCTACTTCGACATGGATATTATTAACTACATATAATATGTGCCATGTGCTGATGTTCCAAGAATAACACCTTCTCATCACCGGGCATAAGGCCTCTCTCATAAGCAGGTACAAGGCTTGTGCTTCTCCATCCCATGTGCTTGATGCTACAAGAAGAGATTTTTCAATAGAAAATGCCATCACATCTGGCAATGTGATCTATTAGAAATCAGTTACCAGGAATGTCATGTTTGTTTTCTGCATTAGCCATCTTTATCAATCTATTTTATGCTTCTTACTTTAAGAAAAAAGGGGGAGAAAAGAGAGTTTTTTACGACTTAAACTCCCAAAACGTAAAAGAATAAACAGTTATCCTATCCAATTAACAGGGAGATCTCAAAAAAATGATTTGATAAAGATTGATAAGAAAATCAGAGACGTGGCTGCATGAACAAGGTTCTAAATATCGGATATCGGGATTGTATTGGATGGGGGTTTTTCATATAGGACATCGGGAGAGATATCGAGGATACGCGCGCATATCGGACGTTCATATCAGACACTATATATAATGAAATATTGATAATTAAAAATTGGCTTCGTGTCAAAGATATCATCTAGCAAATAAAAATGAAGTAATATGCATGCAAAGATGATAAAAAAATAATGTGCATTTACACACAGTCGTGAGTCGTGCAATAAATAAGTTATTTTATAGAATTAAAAAAATATAAGATTAGAAGTTATATATTCTACTTACCTGAAAATCAAGCATCGTCGCCGTCAATTCACGGTGGAGAAAAATTAGGGCTCGATTTTTATCAAGCTCTAATGATGAAACAACACTTATATAGTCGAATGACGGGTCGGGTTTGGGTTCAATGTTGATGGGTTCAAAAAAATGAACCCAATTAAATAAATCAATAGCGGTCGATTTTGCGCCGACTCATATCGGACGATTCATCAGTCGATATTTCAAATATCAGCCGTTTTTTCCTACAAACAATATGGGCAAGCGATTTTCTCATATTGTATCGACAGCAGGCAGGAAATGAGATATCTGCCAATATTTAAAGTATGGTGCATGAGTGCTTGACATGGTAAAACCAAGATGACATTATTTAGTGACATCACTTCTAATTGGTGGTAATGATGGTGTGTGTAGCACGTGCATGCATGGTTGAAATTTTTACTTGTGATTCTGAGGCAAATGCAAGTCAATACAAGAATCAAACTTTGCCATTTTTGCTCCATTTGGACCCTTCTCTAATCTGCGTTATTAGAATTGTGTGGCTGGTGGCCCAACACAAATTATAATGCTAGTATTTTAATCAAGGTAACAGCTTTTTTGCACAAAAATCATTAGACATTTATTATTTGACATTGTATGTGCATTAATTTAAATTGATATCATGATGAATATTTGTCTACAAACTTGGTAGACTATAATTGTGGATGGATGAGCTCATTAATAGTTGGGTTGATCACATCCATAATGCTATACTCTATTACTATGAGTACATTGTTGGACCTTGATGTAATGAAAGTACAAGTCAAAACTACTCGGATTAAGAGAGAAGTAGGGCCAGTGCATAAATAATCCACAAAGTAGGGATTTTGTGCACGTTGAGTGGTGGTCTTGATTTCCCTATTGTCAAGACCAGTGAATTGACAGTTTTAGAATTGTGCCGGCATAAAATCTCCCAAGTTTGAAGAAAATACTATATAAGTTTTATTTATGAAATATTTATAAGTATTTATAAGTATACTTTTAGATTTTATCAAGCTTACTTTAGAAAAAAAAAGTGGCAGGATTGTAAACTAAACATTCTAATAAGAAACTGCCAAGGAAAATGAAACTAGGCATGAGACTTAATAGAATGAATTGTCTTAGAATATGGTATTTGTTTTGTTAGGGTTCATCAACTTTTACATTATATCTTGTGTTATTTATGAACCATAAAAGTTCATTCAATAAAGAGTATATTATGATAGGTCATCTCCTCTCGAGATTATAAAAATCTCAAAGCCACACATGCAAATGGATGAAGCTCATTCGATTTCTTACCATCTGTAGAGGGCATCCTGATTTCTTGTGAGGTTCCTGAATTTCTGATAAAAGAGATCTTTTATCCGCATTCGCATTGTTTCCAAATTTAAATTTAGCATGTTTTAGTTTCTCATTTAAAGTAGGTAACCCTCACAAACTTTATCATATTAATTAAGTGAATACATACATACTATTTGATGTGTGCGACCTCTCTATAAGTTAAGATTTTGTAGTTGATTTGTTACACATGTTTATTCATGTTATGTTTATATTGCAACATTATGTTGCATCTATATCTCCTACAATCGCAAGCATCATGTTGCTTTACAATTCTTTATTAACAAGCTATCTTGAATATTCTATGGCCTTTTTGTTATTTATATTAGCATGATGCATATAGCTAATTTCAATACTCTAACTCTCTAATGTTTTAGTGGGAGTTAACTGAATACTAAGAAGTAACTTAATTAATAATGAAGATGTTTTTTCATTTCTCTGATGCTTATGCATGATGACACCCCCTCAGTTAACCATGTGTTTTAGATAGGAAAAAGAAACATGCTATAAACTCCATGTGTCAATGCCACCTCAGGCTTACCAGAAAATCAGATGATAATTTAGAGTTTCTTTCATGGGTTAGTCAATGTTGGCAACTTGAGGAGAAGAGCAATGGAGAAAATGAGATGTTGTGCTAAGTTTAATTCACTCGCAAGTGCATGAGTTTTGTAGAGTCAGCAAGCAAGGTATCGATCCCATGAGGAAATGTTCGAACTTTGAAATTCCAAATTTAAGTTTAACCTAGCTGAAAAAATAGAGTCCAAATACTAAAAACTATAAGAAAACAAGAAAAACTTCTAATTCAACTAAACGAGATTAATTAGGGTCAAGGATTCATCCATTTAGTTCATGTCTTTTCTATTATTTAATCTCTCGAATTCTTGCACAACTGTCTAGAAACCAATCTTTTACATCCACAGATGATTTAGCAATAACTGATCAAGATAATAAAAAAGGGTTATTATTCTTCTTTGGTCATACAATATCATTAAATAATTAGATGTACCCGATGCCGAGAAACAACCAATATCCAACTTTAGAACTGTTTTGATCGATCAAACACTAATTTGAATTATTTAAATCTCGAAAAATGCATTAAAAACCCCGAATTCAAAACTATCCAAATTATTTTAAAAGCAAAAATTAAGCATTGAAACGCATAAGCATTGAGAATAGTTAAAAGAAAGACAACCGCTACTTAGGAGTTATCTTGATCCTAATCACAAATTAGCTATTCATTACGCACAATTCAAAGTAAATAAAACAAGACGTAGAAATTGAAAATTCTGGAAAACTCAATTAAACTTTATTCAATAATGAAGTTCACAATTTCTTGCAAATACATAGAAGATAATAAAATAAAAAACTTATTTTGAATATGAGTTGCGGTTGATGTTACTGAAAGAATAAACTATTTGCTGCTCAGTGTCGCCAACAGAATCAGCTGCTTGCTGCTTGTTAAAAGAACCAGCTACTGAATCTGAAAAAATCTCTCCACAAAAATAATCCCTTTGAATGATGGTATATCCCCCATGTTGCTCCTCACCTTTTTATAGTGGAAGTAGTTGTTAGTTTGTATGGATATGGATTTTGTTAGTTTGGATATAGAATTTGATTTGTTTGGATATGAATTTTTTTGTTGGGATTTTTGTTGGCTATTTTGTTCGGATTTTTGCTGGCTGTTTTGCTAGAATTTTGTTGGCTTCAGCATCTGTAGAAACAAACATGTATATCCTCTCTTAGAGATATTGTAAGAAAATATTAAAATCAATGAATGCATATTATGTGAAGTTTTGCCAATATCTGATAAAAGAGGTCTAATTCAAATTTTTACAAAAGAAAATGGTGATAGTGTAGTGCCGGTGTAGTGTAAATATGCTTGAATGCAAGACTCAACATGAGACACCCACTTGTACAGTAACCCCCCTCAAACATAAATTTCTTTTCTTATTATAAGGAGTTACTTCCATTATGCTCTTTGCATGTATATCATTTTATCATAGGATTAACACTGAAGAAGAAAGTCCATGAGGTGGCATAAGGGTACTGTATAAATAATGTTTGCGACTGTTATTATTGCAGCTTATACTAGCTTCTGTTTCCTTTTTCTGTCCCTTCTAAATATTTCACAACTTAGATGATTTTTCATAACTTATATTAGCTTCTGTTAACTTTTTGCCTTATGATTTTATCTAAGTTTTTAATGCCTCTTTGCCATGTATGCTATTCATAAGTTACTTATGACATATGTTTTTTTGTAAAGCATGTCATAGCAGCATCATAAAGATGGAAAAGTTTCCTAAATCGCGATTGAATAAGCATTCATGCTGATGGTGAGGTCAATTTAGGTAGTGGGTTATTTACTTGTTTCTTGTTAGTTACTGTGAGAATGGATCTTCTACATTGAATTCTGACGCAGATTTCTAGTGTTTTCGTGATAGACAATTCTCTATAAGTTTGATAGTCTACAATTCTCTAAGTTTGGTAGTCTACAATCGTGGACGGATGAGATCATTATCCCTGGCTTGACCATATCCATAATGATACCCCTTACTAAGAGTACATTGTTGGACTTGATGGAATGAAGGTGCGAGTCAAACTACTTAAATTAAGGAGAGGTGTGGGGGCTAGTCTCTTTATGGTTAGTGCATACAGATCTTGGAAGTCCTTCCATCATGAATTTCATGCATGTTGAGTGTTGGCCTTAATATTTTTATTATTTCTTGGCAATTCTGAATTGTACGCGTACATATAGTTTGCTAAATTTGAAGACATTTTTGTATACATGTTACTACAATATTTATAAGTATACTTTACAATTTTATCAAGCTTATTTGAAAGTTATTGTTTCTTAAATTGAAAAATGACATGCTTGTAAATTAAACCTCCTGGTTAGAAGTTGTCAAAAAAAATATAACTGGGCATGAGACGTAATAGATTGTCTTAGAATATGACATTTGAATTGTGGCTTACAAATTTTATTATTTAAAATATAATATTTTGTAATTATTTATGAACCATAAAAATTCATTCAATGAGAGAATATTATGGCCTGTCATCTTCTCTCTTGAGATTATAAATCTCAAATCCACACATGCGAAGAGATGAAACTCGTTTTGATTCCTGACAAGCTGGGGAGAGCACCCTAATTGCTTGTGAGATTCTTGAATTTCTGATAAAAAAAAACTCTTCCATCTGCATTCTCTCTGAATTTATAAAGTTAGCATTTTTAAATTTCTCATTTTGAGTACGCAGCTCTTGCATACTTTATGATAGTAATTAAGTGAATGCAAAAATACTATTTGAGATATGTAACATTTCTATAAGAGGTTTTGTTGTTGATTTTTACACCTATTCATGCTTATATTTATATATTTATATATTTATATTGCAATATCATGTTTGCATCAGTCGGCTCCCTAACGAGCTTAAAATGTGTGAGCAGAAGCCTATACATTTAACCGACTTTTAAGGATTTATAACAAGCCCTTAGCTTCTTAATGGTTATCTTAGTCAAGGTTGGCGCAACACACATAAAACTTTGCATAAAAGAATGGGATGGACACGAATACCATCCTAAACCAAAGTCATATCTCGAATAAAGTGACATCGACCTTCAACATTTTTAGCTTAAGCATTTTCAGTAATGGCAATAGCAGAGTTGTTACCACACAAGAGAGAAATTAGGCTTCGCATACAATCTATTAAAGTTGTGCTCAGAACTTCTGAAGGCAGATCGCTTCTATTGCTGCTGCATTAGCAACATATTCAGCTTCCACAGTAGACTATGCAGCACACTCTTTTCTTCTTACATTTTTCAAGAAAACTCCGCCACAAAGCATAAGGCGTAATCCAAAGTAGAGTTTTGACTATCTAAACACCCTTTAAAATTAGAAGCAGAATGCCCAATCAATTGCAAATCAGTGGAATGATAATGCAATCTCAAGGTTTAGGTCATTCAAATCTCAAAATCCATTGGACAATGATCCAACACAACTTTCCAGGATTTCTGTGTAAACTTGACCATGCCAAAAACAAAAGTCTGAGTGCACATAAGGAAATCCATTAGACTTCCTACAGCTGAAGCATTAGACAAAGCTGCATATCATGTCCCCTTTAATAGTCTTGGAACCATTATCTTTAGAAGGTGGCCTCGGATTGTTATATAGAATTCTCCCGGCTCAAACAATCCACCATATGATATCTGTCTAACAGGCCTTTGATGTAATTTTGTCAAGATAAGCTCAATCTCTTCATTTTTCGACTCAATTTTAGTGCCCAATAATATATGAAGCTTCACTAAAATCCTTCATTTCAAATGTATTAAATAGTCACATCTTTATTTCCACCAACATATCAATATCATTACTTGTTATAAGGATGTCATCATAAAATATAAGGATAGCTGTCAAAATTATGAACAATACAAAAATTCACCACAGATACATGAAATTTAAGCTTGCTTCAATCAATGAAAGGACTTCTTTACTTTGCAGACTCTGTTCTCATTTCCATCTAATATAAATCGCTCTGGTTGATCCATATCAACAACCTCATCAAGTTTACTATTTGAAAAAATGTAGTCTTCACATCCATCTGATAAGGTTCAAGGTCAAAGAAAGTAAGCAAAACTAGAATTGCATGTATTGACTAGATCCATATCTGAGAAATTTAGTCAACTCCAAAATCTTGAGTATATCCTCCAGCTATAAATCTAGCTTTAAACTTTTCTATCTTTCCTTTAGACATCTCTTTTCCTTTCGAAATTCCAAATCTGAAGACTTTCATCCCTTCAATCCGTCAACCAGTTCCCACCTACCATTTTTGTTCATAGAATCAAGTTATTTATTCATTGCTGTAATCCATTGTTTTGATCAACAACATCTATAGCTTTAGAGTAGTTGGTTGGATATTAAAGTTCTTTCTTATAAAAATCTTCATCCTCACACACACACACACACACACACACACACACACACACACTGTGTGTGTGTACACACCAAAATCTGACAGAGATGCGGTTTGGTTGAAGATCCGGTTTGGATGTGGTCATGATTGTCACCTGCACTTTTGCTTGGGCATGCGAGTCTCCCTGGGAATCACGTGTTCTACTCATTGTTGCTGGATGGTGAGTTCTTTCCCAATCAAACAGAGCCGGCTCCGCCCCTAGGTTCCGTTTGACCTAGCAAGGGAAGATGATAGCATAATTATATAGGAAGTGTGATATTTGTTCCAGCACCTTGTTTATAAGATAAATGTTGGGATGACAAGCTTACCTGCCTGGGTAGGACCGGTGAAAGGCGAAAATAAGAGCCACGTTTGTTAACCTTATACCAACCTTTCATGCGGTAAAGTGAAAACCCTTTGCCTAGGACAAGTAGTAGTAGAGTGTGTGTGTGTGTGTGCGCGCGCGCGCGCTACTTATAAAAATGAAAAATATGAAGGAAAAAAAAAAGTAAATAGATGAATTTAAGGGTAGAGAGAGATACGGTGTATTGGGATGTCTCAAGTGACTAGGCGCCAAATGGTTCCCCCTTGGAAAAGTGTTGAAGTTTATCAAAGGGCTGATAGTTGAGATGAAGCAACACAAAGGTATCTCCTTGACAAAAGAAGCGAATGACGATGGATGACGCTTTGACAGAGGAAATGGCGAGCCGAGTGGAGATCAAACAAGACTTCGGTGGAAGAGGCGGAGTAAGGAAGGACAGCGAATACCGAACAACGCCTCGACAGAGGAGGCTAAGAAAGGATGGCGAACACCGAAGAACACCTCAACGGAGGAGGTTAATTTTAGAGTGTATGAGGGGGAGTCAGAGAGCTGAGCTATCAGATAATTTTGCTGACGATTTGATGGTTGAGTGAAGCCCAAAAAGTACTCTTTTTGAAGGGCGAGGAAGGAGATAGACCATTAACTCTCGGGTTAATAGCTATACAGGTCAAACAGCTCCCACCATCTACCCTTGCGACAGTCCCAACTCCGCAAGCGGGTCGGGCGATTAAACCTATAAATGGAGTCGGACGGTAGTCGAGCACTGTCCAACCTTTAATTTGTTGACTTTCCACGTGAGATTTTGAGCCAGAGTCATTAATTTTGTTTAATTATTGCAACACGGACGGTAAACCATTAACGCCCACCTTTAAATGCTAGGATTTTCCACACATTCTGGTGGTTTTTTCCGAATTTAAGGAGGACGGTGTCAAGCCATCATTTGTATTTTTTGGCTCAGATGCATTATAATGAGAGCTCTGGCAGGTGTAACACTACCGCCCAGGTTCTTATGTTTGTTACATATGTTGGGAAAATTGGGGTGTCTACAATACATATAACGAATTTGAAAGTCAGGTGCACTGGTAATAGAGATGCCTCCTTAGGAAGTCTCTATTTTGATGTTTTTCACCATGTAGAGATACTAATATAGGAGGTTGTTCATTTTCCTGGACATCTTCTATAGGTCATTTATTTCTTCGAGTACTCCTTTTTTCCAAATAATCAATGCTCCTAGTATCTTCCAAAAATGTCACATGCCTACTTCCTAAAATAACTTGATCTTTCGGATCATACAATCTATATCCTCTTGAGGGATGTGGGTAACCCTCCATAACACATCTATTGCATTTTGACAATAACTTAACTCTGCTAGGATCAAGAATCAAAGATGAGCAATACATCCCCATACTCAAATATCAGATATGTTGGCTTTTCTTCCGATAAACAACTTATGAGGAGTTTTCTCTAAGGCTTCTGTAGGAACTCGATTAAGAATATGTTGCGTAATTTTAATTGCTTCACCCCCCAAAAGTAGGCAAATTAGCTCTTACCACGTATGTGGAACCATATCAAAAGTCAAATTACATTTTTTTTTTTTTTTGCAATTCCATTTGGCTCAAGAGTCTGGGGAAGAGTTCGAAAATGGATTATGCCATTTCCAGCACAACATTCTTCAAAATCATTTGAGATGTTCATCACCTCTATTTAATTAAGTGATTCTAAGACATATGACCAGTCCGCTTCTCTATCTCAAGTCTAAAAGTGCTAAATTTTTTTAGAGCCTCAGATTTCTCTTTTATTAAGCACTGATAACTAAATCTAGAAAAATTATCTATAAAAGTGATAAATTAGTGAAAAAACATCTCCAGTGCATATATTTAATTGGCCCACATATATCAATATGAACTATTTCCAAAATCTAGGAACTTTGTACACCTTTCATATAAGATTTCTTCGCATCATTCCTTGGATGCAACTTTCACATATTGAAAAAATCCTCCAAGTCAAATTATTTAGTATTCTAACTGAATCAATTTTCCAAGTCAATGCTTACTAACACGTCAAAGTCTTAAGTAGCATTCTCCTTCAAAGAGATGTTCACATCGCACATAATACTGTCGCACATCTGCACTTGATATGAATTGTTTTATCTAAACCCATATAAAGTAACTAATTTATTTTTCTTCATAAAAATATTCCATTGCCAAATAAAATGTTGGAAAACATGAAGAATTAAATGTGAATCTTTGAGTTGAATTACGGCGAGATCCGTTGATAGAATCAATTGGATAATGGTTGGAGTGTGTTCTCCGTCCATTGGGGATGAATGTGGTATATTCACATGTTCAATTCCGACTTCGAATGAATGAGATATTCAAGTCTAAAGTTTGCCTAATTCAAAAACTAAAAGGGGACTAAAAGTACCTAAAAGCATTTAGCCCCACATTGGTCATGGAATGGAAGTTTGAAGTGTTTAAATAGAGAAAAATGGGAACAAAGGGTGTGACTTTTGGGTACTTGGAGTTTTCGCGCGCGATTAGGGGGAAACCATGCCCCCCCGCGCACGCGCCAGTGCCGGAGCCGGGCTTAGGCTCGGGTTCGGGTTCCCTACCCGGTCCGGTTCTTTTTGAACCGGGTCTCACGGGTATGGGTTACAGCGGATCTCAGCCGCTACGCCATCCGGATCCGAAACGCCGCAACGGTTGACAGAAAACTGCCGCGAACCGTTACAACAGTTGGGCGGTTCTGTCTGAAACGAATCGTTGCAACTGAACCGTTGCAACCGTGCGGATGAATTTGCCCCTCCCGGAGCACTATAAATAGCGCTCCTTTTCTCTCATTTCAACAAACAGCAAAAAAGAAAAGCAACACAAGTTCCTTCTTCTGCATTCTGAAGTGAAAATTCTGCAACTCGGGATTCCGAAGTGACTTCCAACAGGAAGTGAAAATTCTGCAACTCGAATTCCGAAGTGACTTCCAACAGATTCTGAAGATTCGTTCTGAAAGAAGGCTCAGAAAATTCAACAGATTCTTTAATAGAATTATTGTCCGGATCTGTGACTTCTAAAGAAGAATATTCTTTTATCTTCCTCCTTTCTCTACAGTGGGTGTTCCTCCAAAGTAAAGACAAATATTCTCCCTGAAATTTGTCTTGATCCTGCTGCTTTGATAATCCTGTGAATGTACTAGTTAACTACAGTTCGACCGTACGATGATTTGGTAGTGCTATCCAAATAGCGTGAATGAATGTTGTATCTTGAGAGACCAGCGTCCAGTAACCTGTTAGCACCGTAGCGGGGGACGTAATTATCTTAAGGAGATTCGCTATAAGCGTACCTCACTCCAAGTACTGTATAAGTAAATTAATTTTCTTTATACATGGGTTATACTAATATTCAGTATAAGTATATTGAGACTGACTTATACCAGTCTAATTGGTGTTTAACCAAGGATAAGATGATTGAAAGAGTCAAGGATCATGAGATAAAGAAGAATACAAATCCTTTTCTCCCACACATCCACCTTCGTAAGAATACAGGAACTGGAGTACGTCAGTTGGAGTATTCTCAGATTATCGGAAGTCTAATGTATTCAATGAATTGCACTACACCCGATATTGCTTACGCTGTAATCAAGTTAAGCAGATACACTAGTAACCCTAGTGATTATCATTGGACTGTTCTACTACGAGTATTAGGTTACGTATCACATACCAAGAAATATGCCTTGAGATATGGACAGTATTCATCTGTACTTAAAGGATACAGTAATGCTAATTGGATTACAGATTTTGAGGAATCAAAATCAACTAGCGGATACGTATTTACTCTAGGAGGAGCAACGGTATCTTGAAAATCTTTCAAACAAACATGTATTGTCCGTTCCACTATGGAATCGGAATTCATAACCTTAAATAATGCCGGAGAAGAAGCAGAATGGCTTCGACAATTTTTGGAAGATATACTATTATGGCAAAAGTCAGTGCTCGCTATATGCATACACTGCGATAATCAAGCAGCTATATCTAGGACACAAAATTTTATATATAACGGTAAGTCTAGACACATTCGTCGTAGACATAATACCGTTAAGCAGTTGCTCTTAAATAGAATTATCACTATTGACTTTGTCTCGTCATAAGATAATTTAGCAGATCCACTTACCAAAGGTTAAAGTGGAGAGCGTATAAACTGCGCATCGAGGGGCATGGGTCTAAAAGCCTAACATTACCGAGTCAGCTTAATGAAAACCTCACTTAGCGACTGGAGATCCCACAGACTAAGTTCAAGAGGAAAAATCAGTCATGATTGACTCAGCAAGTAAGCACTTAGGAGCTTGACTCCAATCCATTCCTAAGGTGCACACAAGTGCTTTCTACAAGTGGATTAAGGATAAGCTTAACGTTTTTAATGATGCCTATATCTTATTATTAAACAAATGGAGTAGAGTAGACTACTCTTAATAAGACGATCACCTATGTGAGTATAGAGTTGGGTCAGCTCTTTGAAAATTTCTATGGAGACTGTTATTCCCCAAAGATACTCTCTGAAACTAAGAATGTCCAGGGTCAAAATGGACACAACCGAGAACCAAAGTTTGACTTCGAAAGTTACTGTTGAAGCTTGTTGACTTGGCTTACACTAATGGCTAACAGTTCAAGACCTAGTTCACTGATTAGCCAGTAAGTCCGATAAAGTTTTCGCTATGGATGGTTCAAGACCTAGTTCACCAATCCTGATGCAGTTTCTTTTTTAAAGTAACTTTCACTATAGAGTCTGTTTCTTTGTGTGTCAATTTCTTGAATCTCCATTCATTGTGGGGGATTATTGGAAAATATAAAGAATTAAATGTGAATCTTTGAGTTGAATTATGGCGAGATCCGTTGAAAGAATCAATTGGATAATGGTTGGAGTGTGTTCTCCTTCCATTAGGGATGAAGGTTGTATATTCACATGTTCAATTCCGACTTCGAATGAATGAGATATTCAAGTCTAAAGTTTGCCTAATTCAAAAGCCAAAAGGGGAGTAAAGGTAACTAAAAGCATTTAGGCCAACATTGGCCATGGAATGGAAGTTTGAAGTGTTTAAATACAGAAAAATGGAAACAAAGGGTGTGCCCTTTGGGTACTTGGAGTTTTCTCGCGTGATTAAGGGAAACCATGCTCGCGCGCGCCGATGCCGGTGCCAGAGCCGGGCTCGGGCTCGGGTTCGGGTTCCCTACCCGGTCCGGTTCTTTTTGAACCGGGTCTCACGAGTATGGGTTACAACGGATCTCACCCGCTCCGCCATCCGGATCCGAAACGCCGCAACTGTTAATAGGAAACTGCCGCAAGCCGTTACAATAGTTGGGCGGTTTCTGTCTGAAACGAACCGTTGCAACAGTTCAGACCGAACCATTGCAACTGTTCAGACCGAACCATTGCAACCGTGCAGATTCAAACTTTGTTGTCTGCTCCACTTCCTAACTCAAAGCTGGAGAAACCATGAAAATTTGATGGCAAAGAGTTCAAGAGGTAGCAACAGAAGATGCTCTTCTACTTAACCACTCTGTATTTGGCCAAATTCCTGCAAGAGGATCCACTAGAACCCGAAACTGATCGGGACTCAGTCCTTGCAGTCGATGCATAGACTCAAGGTAACTTCCTTTGTTGAAACTATATTTTGAATGGACTGGATGACTCTCTTTGCAATGTCTACAGTCCAATCACAGCGGCAAAAAAGTTATAGGCCAGTCTTGATAAGAAGTACAAGACTGAGGATGTCGGTACCAAGAAGTTCACCGTAGGACGATTTCTGAAGTACAAGATGGTGGACAACAACACTGTAATCAGTCAGGTGCAAGAGTTCTAACTTATCTTGCACGAGATAAAAGCTGAAGGTATGAATCTACCTCAAACTTTTCAGGTTGTTACAATTGTGGAGAAACTCCAACCCGCGTAGAGAGATTTCAAGAACTACCTGAAGCACAAGCGCAAGGAGCTGAAGTTGGAAGATGTCATTGTGAGGCTTCGAATTGAGGAGGATAACCGAAAGTCCAAGAAAAGGAGCAGTAAGAACTCCTTGAAGCCAAGGCAAATGTGATCGAAGACTCAAAGGGGAAAGCGTCTACTTTCAAAGGTTTAAAGCGGAAGAAGACTGCCCAAGGGTACAAAGGTAAGGTCCAAGAAGATAAAAACATGCGCTTCAAGGGAACTTGCTACATCTGCAATAAAGAGGGGCATAAGGCGAATGAATGTCGCAGCCGTCTCAAAAAGAACAGGAAGAACCATCCACAGGCAAACCTGACCGACCATGCGTCGCCAAGCCTTTCAGCTGTGGTGTCAGAAGTGAATCTGACGACCAACAATAAGGATTGGTGGGTAGACAATTGGGCTACTCGGCACATCTGCTCTGAGAAATTATTATTCTCTGAATACCAAAAACTAGAGCAAGATGAGCAACTCTTCATGGGAAACTCAGCCGTCTCCAAGGTTGAGGGAAAAAGAAAGGTCATCCTGAAGTGGACATCTGGGAAAGAACTTACTCTGTACGATGTGCTACATGTTCCAGATATCCGCAAGAATCTGATCTCTGAATCAATACTTAGTAAGAAAGGATTTAGAATGGTTTTGAATCAGATAAATATGTACTTACTAAGGGTAGGACGTATGTGGGAAAGGGTTATCTTGTTGATCTTTCTAAAGCCAATGTTGCAGTGGTGGACAAAAAGTCTGTGTATTTGTACCCTAAGCTTATAAATAAAGAAAAGTCTCCTGCTTATTTACTTGAGTCTCCTATTTTATGGCATGCTAGATTGGGGCATGCAAATTACAAGTCTTTAAAAAACTTGTCTAATCTAGGATATATTCTTAGACTCAACTTGGAAAAAATTCGCAAGCGTGAGATTTGTGTTGAGGCCAAGTTCGCGAAAAATTCATTTCACTCAATTGAACGAAATGCAGAACCTTTAGGGTTAATTCATAGCGATCTGTGTGACTTGAAATTTACGCCAACTAGAGGTAGAAAAAAATATTTTATTACTTTTATTGATGACTGTACAAGATATTGTTATGTGTATCTTCTAAACATTAAGGATGAGGCAATGAATATGTTTATAACATATAAAGTCGAAGTTGAGAATCAACTCAACAAGAATATCAAGATTCTAAAATCGATCGAGGCGGAGAATATGAATCAAATAATTTTAGTGAGTTATGTGCTAAATTTATATAATCCATCAAACTACAGCACCATATACTCCTCAGTAAAATGAAATTGCTGACCGGAAGAATAGAACTTTGAAGGAGATGGTCAATTCCATACTCGAAAGTTCTGGAGCTCCACAGAACTGATGGGGGGAAGCCCTGTTAACTGCAAATTATATTCTAAACAGAGTACCCCACAAGAAATTTGGTCTTATACCATTTGAGTTATGGTATGGAAGGACACCTTCATACCATTACCTCAACATGTCGGGGTGCCTTGCAAAGGTACTACCACCATTACCTAAAAAGACTAAGTTGGGAGTAAGAACTATGGACTGCATATTCATAGGTTATACCTTGAATAGTAGTGCCTACAGATTTCATAAATCAGAAATACTAGATATTCATGTAAACATGATTATTGAATCTAGAAATGTGTTCTTTGAAGATATCTTTCCATAGAAATGGGAAACAGATAAGACTTCTGAGAAAAGAACACATGAGATGGCGTTCAGGGACGAAAGCCCCGAAGAACCGATTGTTAATGCGGAAATTGAACAAAAAGAAGTAAGAGATCTAGAATCTCAAAATCTTTTGGTCTAGATTTCATAGCATACGCTATTGAAAGCGAACATTAAACATTTAAAGAGGCTATGTCTACCCCAGAAGCACAAATATGAAAAGAAGCTATAAATAGCGAAATAAAATCCATACTAAGTAATCATACTTGGGAATTGGCAAACTTGCCTCCTGGCAGTAAACCAATTGGGTGTAAGTGGATTTTCCAAAGAAAATTAAAACCCGATGGATCTATCGATAAAAACAAGGCTTGATTAGTAGCCAAGGGCTATCGAGAAAAGGAGGACTTGAGTACTTCGATACTTATTCACAGTAACAAGAATAACCTCCATTCGAATGTTGATTGCAATTGCAGTATTGCATAACTTAGATATCCATCAAATGGATGTCAAGACTGCATTCTTAAACGGTGAATTAAATGAAAAAATATATAGAGAGCAACCCGAAGGATTTATAGTCAAGGGCCAAGAACACAATATGTGTAAATTGGTAAAATCCTTATATAGTCTAAAGCAGGCTCCAAAATAATAACATGAGAAATTCGATAGAGTCATGATCAAAAATGGATTCACTATCAATGAATGTGATAAGTGTGTTTACACTAAAACAGATGGAAATGCATGTATCATTGTTTGTCTTTATGTAGACGACATGTTGATACTTGGTACTAATATTAAAATTATTAAGTCCACTAAAAGAATGTTATCCAACAGTTTTGACATGAAGGATCTGGGGGTTGCTGATGTATTTTAGGAATTAAAATCACAAGAACACCAGATGGAATCAGTCTATCTCAATCTCACTACGTGGATAAGATGATTGAAAGATTCAAGGATCATGAGATAAAGAAGAATACAAATCCTTTTCTTCCACACATTCACCTTCGTAAGAATACAGGAACTGGAATACGTCAGTTGGAGTATTCTCAGATTATCGAAAGTCTAATGTATTTAATGAATTGCACTACACCCGATATTGCTTACGTTGTAATCAAGTTACGCAGATACACTAGTAACCCTAGTGATGATCATTGGACTGCTCCACTACGAGTATTAGGTTACGTATCACATACCAAGGAATATACCTTGAGATATGGATAATATCCACCTGTACTTGAAGAATACAGTAATGCTAATTGGATTGCAGATTCTGAGGAATCAAAATCAACTAGCGGATAAGTATATTTACTCTAAGATGAGCAGCGATATCTTGAAAATCTTTCAAACAAACATGTATTGTCCGTTCCACTATGGAATCGGAATTCATAGCCTTAGATAATGCCGGAGAAGAAGCAAAATGACTTCAACAATTTTTGGAAGATATACCATTATGACAAAAGCCAGTACCCACTATATGCATACACTGTGATAATCAAGCAGCTATATCTAAGGCACAAAATTTTATATATAACGGCAAGTCTAGACATATTCGTCATAAACATAATACCGTTAAGCAGTTGCTCTCAAATGGAATTATCTCTATTGACTTTGTCTCTTCAAAAGATAATTTAGCGGATCCACTTACTAAACGTTTAAGCGGAGAGCGTATAAACTGCGCATCGAGGGGCATGGGTCTAAAAGCCTAACATTACTGAGTCAGATTAATGGAAATCTCACTTAGCGACTGGAGATCCCACAAACTAAGTTTAAGAGGAAAAATCAGTTATGATTCGACTCAGCAAAGTAAGCATTTGGGCTTAACTCCAATCCAGAGTTCTAAAAAAAGGTTTAAGCGGCTGATTAATCGGCCGCTTAAATATTTTAGTCCTGAAACCTAATACAACTTGAAGAAAGCGGTCAGATTACTCGGCGAGGCGATTAATTCGCTTAAGCGACGATTAAGCGTCTAATCGGTGGTTAATTAGCGTCCGTTTAAACGTTATCCAATCATTTTCTAAATGGGTTCGAATTTTAACCCATTAAACTAACTGAACTCAAATCCGATCTATTATTACTTTTCTAAATGGAGGTACATTGATGTAATTTGAACTGATTGACATTATTACTCTTTAAATTCCTCATAGTACTAGCAATTTAATTTTTAAGTTATGTTTATTATATCTTTTATGATTTTTTGAGAGTTTATAGAATCCATATTTGCATGTTTTAATTATTATAATATTATTATATATTTAAGTAATAATAAAATATGTAATCCATTTAATCACCGTTTAAACCGTTTAAGCATTATGCGCTTTCGGACCGCGCGATTACTGAAACCGCTTTTTAGAACATTGCTCCAATCCATTCCTAAGGTGCACACAAGTACTTTTTATGAGTGGATTAAGGATAACCTTAACGCTTTTAATTGTGCATATATCTTGTTATTAAACAAGTGGAGTAGAGTAGACTACTCCTAATAGGACGATCACCTATGTGAGTATAGAGTTGGGTCGGCTCTTTGGGAATTTCTATGGAGGCTGTTATTCACTAAAGATACTCTCTGAAATTAAGAATGTCCAGGGCCAAAATGGACACAACCGAGAACCAAAGTTGACTTGGAAAGTTACTGTGTGAAGCTTGTTGACTTGGCTTACACTAACGGCTAACAGTTCAAGACCTAGTTCACTGATTAGGCAGTAAGTCCATAAATCTTTCGCTATGGATGGTTCAAGACCTAGTTCACCTATCCTGATGCAGTTTCTTTTTTAAAGTAACTTTCACTATAGAGTCAGTTTCTTTGTGTGTCAATTCCTTAAACTCCATTGTGGGGATTGTTGGAAATATGAAGAATTAAATGTGAATCTTTAAGTTGAATTACGGCGAGATCCGTTGATAGAATCAATTAAATAATGGTTGGAGTGTGTTCTCTTTCCACTGGGGATGAACGTGGTATATTCACATGTTCAATTCCGACTTCGAATGAATGAGATATTCAAGTCTAAAGTTTGCCTAATTCAAAAGCCAAAAGAGGACTAAAGGTAACTAAAAACATTTAGTCCCACATTGGCCATGGAATGGAAGAGTGAAGTGTTTAAATAGACAAAAATGAGAACAAAGGGTGTGCCCTTTAGGTACTTGGAGTTTTCGCACACGATTAGGGGGAAACCATGCCCGCGCGCGCCGCCGCCGGCCGGCTGGCAGGCGCCGGCGCCAAAGCCGGGCCGGGCTCGGGTTCCCTACCCTGTCCGGTTCTTTTTGAACCAGGTCTCACGGGTATAGGTCACAGCGGATCTCACCCGCTCCGCCATCCGGATCCGAAACGCCGCAATGGTTGACAGGAAACCGCCGTGAACCGTTACAACGGTTGGGCGGTTTCTGTCTGAAACGAACCGTTGCAACGATTCAGACCGAACCGTTGCAACCGTTCGGACGAATTTGCCCCTCCCGGAGCACTATAAATAGCGCTCCTTTTCTCTCATTTCAACACACAGCAAAAAAGAAAAGCAAAACAAGTTCCTTCTTCTGCATTCTAAAATAGAAATTCTGTAACTCGGATTCCGAAGTGACTTCCAATGGGAAGTGAAAATTCTGCAACTCAGATTCTGAAGTGACTTTCAACAGATTCTGAAGATTCGTTCTGAAAGAAGGCTCAGAAAATTCAACAGATTCTTTAATAGAATTGTTGTCTGAATCTGTGACTTCCAAAGAAGAATATTCTTCTATCTTTCTCCCTTCTCTACAGTGGGTGTTCCTCCAAAGTAAAGACAAATATTCTCCCTGAAATTATCTTGGTCCTGCTGGTTTGATAATTCTGTGAAGGTACTGGTTATCTACGGTTCGATCGTACGGTGATTTGGTAGTGTTATCTAAATACCGTAAATGAGTGTTATATCTTGGGAGACCAGCGTCCAGTAAACCGTTAGCACCGTAACGGGGGATGTAATTGCCTTAAGGAGATTCGCTATAAGCGTACCTCACTCCAAGTATTGTATAAGTGAATTAATTTTCTTTATACAGGGGTTATACTAATATTCAGTATATTGAGACTGACTTATGCTAGTCTGATTGGTGTTTAACCAAGGAAGGTAATTGTAAGGTGGTTATGTAATTAAGGAACGTTCTATTGAACGAAAAACCTCTCACCTGATATTCACCGACCTGGCCAATTAGATCGGTGATATTGATTAGTTGTCAGATTGATCCCAATCTAACATAAAATTCATATCCAAGTTTTTCCAACATAGATACAAATAATAAATTTCTTCTAAGGCTAGGAGCATAAAGACAATTAACTATATTAAATGTAGATCCATCATCTACTTTTAATTTATAAACTCCAATTCATGGTTTCAAACATCGGCCGATTCTAAATACATTGACAATATTACATCAGAAGTAGCCGGTATGGTACTCCAATATCTCAGGACCGGTTTTCCCAATGTGGCTGATATTTCTAATATTGACTATAATAATACTAGAAATCATTGGCCAAAACAAATACCAATACCAAGATTTTAAACCTTGCTCCAATCCAGTCAATCTTGGGTTTAACATCAATGCCCACGTAAACAAAGCTTGTTCCATCATTTCATTTACTCTACGCAACTCCTTGAAACCCTGCATAGTATTTGATACATGAACAGTATCCCAGAATTAACCGACCATGATCATACTTAACAATAAATTAGTTTCATTAGAATAAAACTACCAAAAATACCTTGGAGTTGTTACGAGATTTCAGCAACTTGTGGCATACAGACCTTTTATGTCAAGTGTAGTAGTCGGTTTTCGACTCCTGTCGAGATCACGACACGTGTCTTGCTGCTTCAGAGGCGCCACAAGGGCCAACCGCTAACATGCTAGCAAGCCCAACATGGGCCCAAGAAGAAAGTCTCGGGTCCCGCCCGGAGGCAACATCAATCCGTAACCACCCCTCCGGATTCTCAACCCAGTCGGAGCTGCTCAGCTATTCAAAAACTTCAGTCTTCATAATAAAAATCCACTCTTAGGATGCTTCAGTCTCCAAAACGAAGACCCTCATTCGAGGATTTTCGCTTCCACTCCAGCAACGCGATCTCCACGAAACGTGAAACTAGTAATGCACCATGATCTTTCCTCACGCTCCAGGCATTGACACGTTGTACAGCCCAGACACTTGTAACAACCCTACAGTTAAGTGGGCAATTATAGATAAAAACAGATTCCTCAGCATATCGATCCAAACAACCTTGGCGTGATCAATACCATTACAAGATCTACAAATACACAGTTCAAACGGTGGCGGATAGCGGTGAATCCCTTTGCGCGTCAAACTCAACAACCCAGTGAGTAATTGTAGATAACAGCAAACCCCCTTGCGTGTCTATTTAAACCAGCCTAAACGGTTGTGATTCAGAGATCATGCAGTTATGGAAACCTTCGTTATCTTCATTCACAACAACCGCCTCGGCAGGTGTAAATACAGCACCATCTCCATCGAGAAGGGGTTCGCTTCTGATAATCACAATAACCACCACACAAGCAGTATCGTTGCATTCTCCCAACGAGGATTCACATTCTCACCCCCGAGGGTTTTAGCCTCACCAACAGCGATGGCCCTCCAAAAAAGACCTCGCGAACCGCTGCTTCGTCTGCTATCTCCAAAGGCAAGAAAATAATCATTGGGGTATGAATCTTGCCGATCTCCATCCCCAATACCATTCTTGAACGAGCTGGGGAAAAGCATTTGTCCCCAACGACCACTCCAGAGAGGGCAGCCAACGAGCACGAGTCTCCTGAAGAGCAAATTCTTCAGATGCCAGCTCGCCTGTAAAAGCGGTTAAATGTATAAAAGGCGGAGGCGGCTTGCGAGCGCAAGAAGGAGAGATGTCGTGATGCGCATCCACATCCAGCTACTCACTCAAATTGAGGTTCTCAGAAGAGCCCAGATGAGGGGTTCAGATGCGGAGGAATCCCATACTCATCCCTCGCAGCCACTCGCGACGGATACCACCTGCATTTGGGGCGCCGGAGGCGTCTCAGTCCCCATCCCCACGTCGCGAGGAACACTCCAATGAGAGAGAACCTCACAAGCCCACGAAGACTCCTCATATTGAGGATCTCATAGAAGATAAGCCGCAACTCACAGTGGCCAAGATCTTCCATCATGTGGATCTATGATTCCCCACTTTCAGAGGAGATCACATCCCATCGGTTCCCAAAAAAGTTTGTGATACTGAGCTTCGCCTACTATACCGGTGTGATTGACCTCGTCCAGCATCTTCGAACCTATCAAGCCAAGATGACAATCCACTCTCATGACTATCTTCTCATGTGTTGGGTATTTCCTTTCAGTCTCAAGGGCGTGGCCTTAGATTGGTTTTACTCCCATCGCGACCCCTCTGGAATCTTGAGATGTGAGTGATGTCTTCTTTAACTAACATGTCTCACGGTAGGAGTTTAAGAAGAACAACAATCATCTCCTCACGGTCAAGATGAAGTGGGGAGAAACCCTCAAGCGCTACGTCAGTTATTCCAGAGTCAAATGGCACTAGTCTATACTGTAGTGATGAAGTCGTTGCAGCCTCATTCATTTGTCAGACTGCAAACCTACCAATCCTACAAACATCCAGTGAAGCATGATGTTACCACCATGAAAGACATTCTGTCTCGAACCCATAAGTACATACAACTAGAGAAGGCAATGTGGAACTCGACGAGCCAACCTCATAAGTTGGAGAGCGAACAAGAGTAGACGAAGAAATCGTCTACCCCTTTAAAGAAGGCTCAGAACGGGGGCAGGGTGATTACAAGAAGCACTCCCAACCGAGTTTTTCATGGAACCCCTTTGAAGTCTACGGAGTTGGCATAGTTGATGCCAACTTCACTCCTTTCAAGATCCTCATCGACCGCGTCTTCAGTACCATTCAGGACCAACCTTAGGGTGAGACGCTTGAAACCACTCCCGCAAAACCCGAAAGGGCCCGGAGCGAGCGACTACTGTGCATTCCATGACGGGATAGGTCATCAAATATCAATCCCTCCGGAAGAAACTCCAGGAGCTTGTCAATTGCGGGTACCTTAAGGAGTTCACCATTATCCATGGACAACCTTCGGAAGTCAAGGTGTAGAAAGGAGCCCCTGAAACTCGCAACAGGGGAATCTGGCGAGCCACGCTCTTGTTAGCTACAAAGAGGTTGAGGCCATCGAGGCTTGCCACTAGAGGGCACCACCTCGAAAGAGAAGGCCATCTACATTGAGGCCCGCAGAAACAACTATTCAATGGTGTTAACTGATCCCCCTCCATTTCTGTGTAGGTCGATCTCATTTTCAGAGGTTGATACCTACATCGTGCACTTCTCACACAACGATGCCTTGATCGTTATCATGCACATTGGCAGTTGTCGAGTCTCCAGAATTATGGTTGACAGTAGGAGCAATGTCAGCATTTTGTATGAGAGCTCTGACAGAATGGAGAATACTCTAAAGATAGTCCGAGCAATTATCTGTTCTCAAGTCTAGTCAAATTTTTATGGGTTTGACGGGAATGAGACATTCGTCTGGCACAATTGCACTCTCAGTCTGCGTTGATCCATGCAACGTCACCACAAAATTCTATGTGGTCGACATGGAGTCCCATTCAACCAATCCTCGGGCGGGCCATGGATCCACATGATGAAAGTCGCCCCGTCCAGTTACCACCAACTTTTGTAATATCCTATTCTGAGAGAGACCGCAGACAAAAGAGGGGACAAAGCCATATCCAGAAGCATTGCTGCCATTGCTCAGAAGTATGAATGTATGGCGAAGAATATGAGGGTAGTCTCCAATCAAGACCATCCCCAAAGACGAAAAAACAAGTCATCGCTCAATAGCAATCACAGAGCGGCGGGGGCTGAAAAACGAATTCCTCTGATGAAGCGGAGGTTCCGCTCAGCCGATCGGATGAAGACGCTAAGCTAGTGTACATGGATCCATTACATCTAGCGCGAGATCTCCGAATCGGGGCAAATCTTTTTCAAAGGAAAAGGTACAATTCAAAGATTTTCTATCTAACTGGATGTACTCACCTGGTCCCCTACAGATAAACCAGGAGTTGACTCATTCATCATGTACCACCGACTGTCCATCGACCCGGAGATCAAACAGGTAAAGTAAAAGTCGAGAAAGATGAGCGCGGAGCAGTGTCAAGCCTCAACGAGGAAGTTGACCGATTACTCCGAGTCAACTTCATTAGAGAGAGGCATTATCCAGAATGGCTCGCCAACCTTGTCTTGATGAAGAAGAATGGCAAGTAAAAAATCTGCATCGACTTCAGTAATCTCAACCAGGCTTACCCGAACGATAGCTTTCTTTTGCCAAGAATTGATCAGATAGTGGACTGTGGGTCATGAAATACTCAGCTTCATAGACGCTTACTCAGGATACAATCAGATCAAGATGCATCCACTAAGGAGAAGACTGCGGGAAAACTTGAAACCAACTGGGAAAGGTCCCACACTGTGATCTCCAAAGGAGGCAAAGTTCCTACACCTTAACCGACCAAGACGTGAAAAATACTCAACAAGCAATGGAATTTTTTCATTTGAAACGATATTATGGGCAAGTTCTTGATTTGTTCAATGAAAAAATTACCCATTTCTCTCCAATTTAAGCATTCCAAATATCTGTGTCGAAGACGATTCCCTCCGACAGCCTATATCGGGTCCTCAACCTAACGGCTAAGGCCTAAACAGAGACTTTTTAAAGATGAAAGTCCTTTTGATGGCCTCTCCAACAGCCTATATCGGGTCATCACCCTGACAGCTAAGGCATATACGGAGACTCTCCTGCCTAACGGGCCCTCTGACGGCGTATATTGAGTCCTCACCCTGACGGTTAAAGCTTATAAAAATACTCCTGAAAGACGGAAGTTTTCATGACGGCTCTCTCCGACGGCTTATATTGGGTCCTTACCCTAGCGGCTAAGGTCTATACGAACGCTCTCCTGAAAGACAAAAGTCCTGATGGCTCCCTCTAGTGCCCTATATCAGTTTTTTACCCCGACAACTAGGGCCTATGCGAAAACTCTCCTGAAAGACAAAAGTCCTCCTGACGACCCTCTGACAACCTATATCACATTATCACCCCGACGGCTAAGGCCTATACGGAAATGCTCCTGAAAGATGAAAGTCCCCTTAACAACCTCCAATATCCTATATCGAGCCTTACCCTGACGGCTAAGGCTTATATGGAGACTCTCCTGAAAGACAGAAGTCCTCCTGACGACCCCTCTGACAGCTTACATCGAGTCCTCAGCCTGACGGCTAAGGCTTATAGGAGACTCTCGTGAAGGACAGAAGTCGTCCTGACGGTCCGTCCGACAGCCCATATTGGTTCTCACCCTGATGGCTAAGACCTATACAGAGACTCTCTTGAAAGACGAAAGTCCTCCTGACGACCCCTCCGACAGCCTGTATTGAGTCCTCACCCTGCGGCTAAGGCCTATACAGAGACTCTTCTGAAGAATGAAAGTCCTCCTGGTGGCATTCTTTGGCGGAGTATGTCGGGTCCGCACCCTAACGGCTAAAGTCTACATAGGCTCAAGGTCGCAAATCATCCCGACAACCCGTCCCGATGACTCTGGTGTCCCACGAGACCAACCCACAGATAAGGGTGACCTGCCACTGATGACTCTGTGGTATTCCTCAGCTAAATAAAGACACAGAACAACAACACAAGGTCTCTATATTATATGTATTATATGATGTCCATTACATTGTACAAGGGCATAGTTACAAAAACGTAGCCCCTCAGACTCTGAACATAGAAACACCCCTACCTATGCCCCTCATTCGGACCCCTGATGCGGGTCAAAAAGCGAAGGTTCGAAGGATCACAACGAAGTCGCTCAACTTCTCGTTCCAGCTTTGATCGTAAACCACGAGACGCTCATTATCTCGTGCTTCACCTTGGAGAATGTTCGAGTCGATCTACCTCGATTCTCAGGTCAATTATCATAAGCTCTTGTTGCTCCGCTTCCTGTTGTCGTCGCTCGATGTATTCTTGAAGCGTGGAATTTTTTTTCCCTTCCCCGTCTCCAATTGAGACTGGATCGTGGACATTTCAGAACATAAGTTCCGGTTGGAGTCAATCAGATCAACGATATCCTCCAGCACCTTCTTCAGCTCCTCCAGCGTCTCTCTCAAATTCTTAATCAGGGAGTCGTTATCGCCAAGCTTCTCCTGCAGTGCCTAAGCCAAAAGTGGTTGTCTCTATGTGTCTTCCGAAGTGCCTCTTCCAGAGAGTGGCTTCGTCCGCCAATCTACCCTGACGGCTATCAGTCCGAATAAGATTTGTATTGAAAAATCCTATAAATAAATATTGTAACCCGACAGATTGTAACACGAAGAAAAATCAGAGCAAGCCAAGAAAGAAAGAGGAAGGTGACGGTGCATAAAGAGAAAGTATACTCTTGTAATCTATGAGATTCAAGGGGAAGACGAATACTCTTATGCGAATTAAGGAAAAGGTTAAATCTCTTGTACCAAGTTTATTAATAAAACTCTCTCAAGTTCTCTCCTCGTGGACGTAGGCCAAGTTTGGTCCGAATCAGGTTAAATCTTCGCATTCTTTTCTACTCTTTTGTCTTGGTATTATTAGTTTGCTCCACATAAAAAATTTATAAGTATTACATATTGTCACAGTTCCGCAACGTCGATCACGGTCTTGGGCGTGCACAACTGTTGGTGTCGATATCCGATTGTTGGTTCCAACAATTGATACCACAGCTATCGTGTCACAACAGTGTAAACAGGGGTGCCTCACTTGGCGCTTCGGAGGTCTCCTCAGCTTGAGCCACATCACTATCAGAAGCCCCCACCTTAACGCCTTGGACTTCCTCCTCATCTTCCTCAACCTCCTTCGCATCCTCGTCCTCCTCGTACTCTTCGCTTCCCTCCTCCTCCCCGAAAGCCTCCTCCTCTGCGTTCTCCAAAACCCTCTCCACACATCTTACCCCATTCATGGTCCTCGTTGCCCTGCTTGTACTTCATCCTCTTGCAAAGATCTACAGTCCCCTGTTGCTTTCCCTGGTCGTTTGACCAACTCCTCGGCCTTCCTCTTGCCGGCTTCTCCAGGTTACTCCGAAGCTGGTCCTTCTCACGCTGGGGAGTAGCCCTCTCTTTTTCCACCTCGGAGAGTAAATCATCGGCCATCTTGCGACCACCTTCTCCTCATTACGAGTGCGCTGGAGGGAGGGTTCCACCTCCTTCCACTTCACCAGAGCCAGTTCCTTATCTTCGAGGGCCGACTTTAGAGCGGAGTCTTTAACTACAAGGTCCCTTCAGAGCATACTCAACTATTCGCCACTCTGCTCCAAGTCGACCTGAAGCTTGCCTTTGGCTATAAGCTTCTTTCGGAGTTGAACCATCTCCTCACCACACAGCCTCATATCGGCATGAAGTCGGGGGAGCTCTTCACCCATCTCCTTCTCTGAGGTCAGCTTGTCAGCCTCCCCTCTCAGGCCCGCAATGGTTCTGTTCCTTTCCTTCAAGACAAACTGCTGGGTACTAACAAGCCCATAGGCAAGCGACACACCCTGCAGAAGAAGAGTTCAGTAACAAATAACGCAACACCCAGAGAGTGAAGTTATAATCAACATAGTTTTGCAAGGGCCTCCCCATTTCACTTCTTTGCTCTATCAGAGAATGCTTTTCAAACGCCCTTCCAGTCTATCGAGGAAGCTTCCCTCACTCAGATGACCACATCACCTCTTCTCAAGAACAACTCTGAACTGAAAGTTGGGAATTGGATATCTTGTTTCACATCTGAAAGCGAGGGTCCCCCTCAGCAGGCCTAGTGGCGACCTCGCCACCGACCTGCTGCACATCATCGGCGACGCTCCCCCAAGTACGAAAGATGTCTCCCGATAGAGCGCAACGGGGCCAGACCCTCGGCCGAAGGCATTGCAATGGAGTCCCCTCTCGAAGACACATGCTAGACTGCGACTTGAACCCTAAAGAGCCAACCACCATCTTGGGTCACGAAGAAATGCCCAGCTAGAGGCTCCTCTGACTGCTCGGAAGTGTGAGAGACGAGTGACACTTTGAGCATTCTTGGCGCAGAAAGGGCCACATCTTTACAGGGCAGACTTCTTCAAAGTAGAACTTCTCTGTACCTTCTACATCTCCCTACTTATTTCATCCTCTTCGGATCTATATGAAACGCCAGGAACCCTCTACGGATTACAGCTGTGAACAAAAGAAAATACATGCAAGTCAGAAGTAGAACTGATAATTACCTCCCCGAGATCCTGAACCTGGGAAGCCGGCTCTGGTCTCTTTCTCTTCGGTGAGCCGTTCGGAATGGGTGACTTCTCCTTTGCGCGCTTCCTCTTCTTCAGGGCAGCTAGAGCTTGAGCCTGACCCTCTACGTCCTCGAGAAAAGCCTCACATCCACCGGTATCTCCTCTGGCAGCATTAGGAGTCGGCCCCGTCGCGCCCCTGATTGAAGGTTTATCGTTCGGAATGATAAGGGGCATTCACGCATGTTCGGGTCTAGTAGCCAACTCCAGTTACGCATATCGTAACTGATCCTGTATAGCTTCATAGCCCGCTTCTTAAATTCCTCAGAAACCAATTCATCGTCTGGGTAATGACACCCATACTCCAAGCCCTCGGAAAGCTCCCATGACCACTTTCCACGGCGGCTTCTCAGGGACCAAAAATCCAAACGATAGTGCAGCTCCACCCACTGTCACTATCCGAGTGAAACAATGAACCCCAGACTAAAGTTTTCACATCATGTTGAAAGTGGCAAAATCCTCGAGATTGCACGAGGGGGCGGCGAATTCGACACAAAGGGCTCCGTAACTCAGAATTATTTGTCATGCACCTGGCGTCAACTGGATATGAGCGACATTATAGAAAGCTAGCACTTGACGGATAAAGTCAGTCAATGGAAGTTGCACCCACAGCGCCAAAAGGGGGGGTGGAAATACACACCTCTATTAGGGGAGAGACATTGATATTCGTCTCTGGGGGGGACCGCCATTCAATACTAGGTGGCAGGTGGCCACAGTGCCTCTCCAAATACTCAATAACATCCTCTTGGTTGTGGAGGATGGTCGGCGTAGGATCGAAGTCCATCGCCTCTCTCATCTTGAAGGAGGCCCTCTTTCTATTCTCATCAAAGGCGGCAGCTTTTTCTCGACTCATCATTTCTCAAATCTGGTCAAGAGAAGATTGAAGAGCGAAGGATTGAATTGAGGATTTGAGAGTAAAGAAGAAAGAAGATTTGAAAATTTTGAAGACTAAGGATTTCAGAAGAGAAACATCAAATTTCCCCCCAATTACACACAGGAAGAGATGTCATTGGAATGATGAATCGGGGTTTGAATCGAGGCGTTGCACATCCCCTCGATTCAAATTAAACCATTGCACGAATCCCAACAGATCCTAGCGGTCTAGACGATGGTTATCTGCTCACTGCACATGTCGGTCAAATGCGAGATGTGCCAACCAGCACTCGGTGCAACGGCCGCATTAACTGCTCCGAACTTAAAGTGATGCGACGGTCACTTCTCACTGGCCATAAAACGACATGCCTAGTCTCAAATCAGAGAATCAAGTCTGTTACGCTTCCTCACCTTTCCGATCGTGGAGCCGAAAAAGGAAAAGGGAGGCATCTGTAGTGGTTGGTTTTCGACCTGTCCAGATCACGACACGTATCCTGCTACCTCAAAGGCGCCCCAAGCGGCCAACCACCAACATGCTAGCAAGCCCAACATGGGCCTAAGAAGAAACCCTAGGGTCCCCCCTGAAGTATACCTAAAGTGGGGTGAATAGGTGTAAGGCTAATCTAGTGACAAATAATGCAGAATTAAAAGCTAATTGCAACACACTTAGTGTAACTAAAGAGTGTAGCCGAATTCCCGGTGAAGGACTCTAGACTAACTCCTCTTGATTTCTCTGAATAAGAGTTGAGGTGCTATATGAAGCTCTCTTGGTTTAACACAAGTATGGCACACAAACAAACCCAAGCATATATATGATATGAACAATATGATGCAATGCACAAAATAAGAGAGAGAGTTTAGAGATAGTGGATCAAACGCAAACGTCAAGATATGTTTCGAACTTCGAGCCACTGCTCTACGTCCCCGCCTTCACACAGAAGGATTTCCACTATATCGTCCACACAGGACTCCCACACAGGGAACCTCCACTGAAGATTTGGTAATACAAACTGGGAGTACACAATTCCTCTCTCCAACAATACAACCTCTACACAAGAGGCAAGACACAACACAAATCACCTCTACACTTAGAGGAATGGGCACTTAGCCAAACAACAATCAACCTCTCAATAGAGAGGGATAAGGCTCAAAGCCAGCACTCTAACCACAATCACATCTACACTTAGAGGGATATCAACAACCAAACTCAACCTCCATAATCACCTCTCACTAGAGGGAACTCAAATAAAAAGAAGGTTATAACTCTTGGTGGTTTCAATACCACAAACCAATTTTCTCACAAAAACAAGATCCTAAAAGATAGGATAAATAAATAGCTCAAGGTGAGAAATTAAAGTGTTTTGAACAAAGAAAATCACTTGGGAAAATCTTCAAATATATATTGAAATTTAGATCAAAAACAATCCCAAAAGACTCTATTTTCTTTGAAATTCCAACACTTTAAAACAAATATAAATAAAACTTTTAAACCCAAAAAACTCTAGCTGAAAAGCACTTGAAAAATAAGAATATTTGCTCTTGAAAATCTTGGATAAAACAGCCCAAAGAAGTGGGTATTTATAGCTCACAAACAAACCTGCCCGTTGGCAACAGGAAAGGGCAATTTTGCCCTTCCGGTCGACCGGCCGGTCGACCGGCCAACGGTCAATTTTCTGACCGTTGTGTCTGCGGTCGACCGCCCGGTTGACCAGCCCCCACACGAGAGTGGGGTGCTCCCAGTCGGTCGACCGCCGCGGTCGACCGGACAAGTGGGCAAGCCTTTGTGCACGTCCCGTGCACATCGGTGGACCGTGCCGGTCGACCGGCTCTTTGTCCGGTCGACCTCCGTCCGGCGACCGCCAGAGCAATCTGGCTGGGTTTTTAAGATTTAAAAACTTGGTATTTTAATTCCAATTAAATCACATCAATTCTACAAAAATAAGTTCTTAAAAGATCTTTGAAATACAAATATGTGTGACTAAAATTCAACACATATTACAAACATATTGAACCATTTTTGTGATATTGAAATTTGGCTTAAATACAAAATCGGTATTTTCAAAAATCGGTATATTCTAATCCTTTACAATGATCTGAACATACTAAACTAAACACACTACCGAAGTCTTCTTGTAAAACTCCTTCTCCAAGAGACTCAATCCAAACACGATCCAACGAGTTTGACTCAAACCGAGTACTAGATGCGATCTTGACGCGCGAGCTCTAGAATCAACATGTGAAAGCTCCAAAACACCTTTGTTGAAGCAAATCACCTACTAATATCTTGAACAAATATCTGAAACTAAATATCACAAGATTGTTAGTAAACTATAACTACATGAGTTAATCATCATCAAAACTAGAGTGAAGGGCCTCTGGGCCAACACCCTGGAGACCACATCGATCTGAAACCACACCTCCAGATCCTCAACGCAGTCAGAGTTGCTCACTATTCGGAACCTTCAGTCTTCAAATGAAGATCCACTCTGACGATGCTTTAGTCTCCATGACGAAGACCTTCTCCGAAGACTCCACTTCCACTCCAACAACAGATCAACAACGCGATCTCCGCGAATCGTGAAATCAGTTGCGCACTCTGATCTTTCCCCACGCTCCAGGCATTGTATAGCTCAGACAGTTGTAACAACCTTACAGCTAAGTAGGCAGTTATGGATAGGACAGATTCCTCAACATATCAACCCAAACAACCTCGGCGCGATCAGTACCATTACAAGATCTGCAGATATGCAATTCAACGGTGGCGGATAGCGGTGAATCCCTTTGCGCGTCAATCTTAACAACCCAGCGAGTAGTGTAGATAACAGCAAACCCCCTTGCATGTTTATCTAAACATGCACAAACGGTTGTGATTCAGAGAACATGCAGTTGTGAAAACCTTCATTATCTTCATCCACAACAACTACCCTGGTAGGTATAAAATAAAACTCCTTCTCCATCGAGAAGGGTTCACTTCTTGTAGAGAAATAGAAAACCGTAGAAGTAGATTGTATATGATGAAAGAGAGTTACAAGATAATATATATATATATATATATATATATATATATATAGAGAGAGAGAGAGAACAAGGAGGGTATATGGGTAAAGATAGGTAATCACCCAATAACCCAAATGCTAATGACTTAACACTCCCCCTCAAGCTGGAGCATAGACATTCAACATGCCCAGCTTGTTACAAAGATTAGAAACACCTGAGGTGAGGCGATTTTAGTAAGTAAATCAGCTAACTAGTTCGAAAATGGTGTGAACTAGAATATAACCACCTTCTTGGTCCAAGAATCTCTGAAAGTGACAATCGACCTCAATTTGTTTGGCCCTTTCATGAAACACTGGGTTCTGGGCAATATAGATGGCAGACTGATTATCATAATGTATAGGCATGGGTCCAGGCTGTCTGAAACCAAGCACCATCAGTAAATTTTGCAGCCACATCATCTCGCATGTCGCATGAGCCATAGCTCTATGCTCAGCTTCAGCACTTGAGCGAGACACAACATCTTATTTCTTGCTCCTCTAGGTCACCAGATTTTCTTCAACAAAAGTGCAATAGTCAGTAGTAGACTTCCTATTCCCTCGATCACCAGCATACCCTGAATCAGAGTATCCAGAAATGCGAATATGTCCATGTTTTCTATATACCATCCCTTTTCCTGGACAACTCTTAATGTAAGCCAGAATCCTCATCGTGGCTAACCAATAGGTTTCTCTGGGCTGATACATTAATCTACTCAGAACTCCTACAGCAAAAGTTATCTGACCTAGTCACCGTAAGATAGATTAGTTTCCCAATCAATCTCCTATCTTTTCCTAGATCATCAAGTGTATGACTGTCATCAAATCATAAATTCACATTGACTTCTATTGGTGTATTAGCTGGCTTACATCCCAAAAAACATGTTTCCTCCAAAAGGTCCAAAACATACTTTCACTGAAAAAGAAGTACATTGTATTTTTGATGTAGAACGTCAATTATCAGAAAGTATTTTGGACGTCCCATGTCCTTGGTCACAAAATGACGCTATCCCAGCCGGTCACTCCTAGTCAGTAAAATATCATCAACATAAATAACCATAACTACAATGTCAGATCTTGTGCGCCGAACAAAGACAGAGTGATCTGAATGACATCGGCAAAAAACAATACCAGAAATGGTAAAACTGAACTTCTCAAACCACGCCCTTGGACTCTGCTTGAGTCCATATATAGCCTTCTTTAGACGACAAAGATTACTCTCCCTTTGAGCAACATAATCTGGAGGTTGTTCCATATACACTTGCTCCTGAAGATTCCCTTACGGGCTTGATTGCAGGTTGCTCCATGTGATCCTATGGATTTAGTTGTAAATTCTTTTTGGACAATCAGCACTATTGAAAGTCTAATGTATTTAAAGTAAGAGCACGTCTTGAATATATATAATTGTGTGCATATTGTCATATCCTGTATTTATATAAAAGGTAATTAATTTAAATCAATATGTCAATATTGATCAGCCTAGTGAAGAAATTCTTGATCATACACAACTGTCATGTTTCACTAATATTGTTTCATTGATATTAGTGAGTTTATATCTCCAGTATTTTATATCAGTTATCATATATTAGTGACACCAACAACAGTTATAGATATAGTCACTACTATATTCATTATTTTAAATATCGATCGAGTCGACTGAGATATCAGCCGATATCTCGTTTTTGCCTGCTACAGATACGATACAGGAAAATCATTTGCTCATATCGCTTGCAGCAAAAAATGCCTGACATTTGAAATATCGGCCAATAGATCACCCATTGTTCTAAAAATCGGATTAATCGACCGATTAATCGGCCGATTAATCCTATTCAGTGGCAGCCCGCTTAATATTACATTAATCGCTCTGATTATGTGCTCGAGCGATTAATCGGGTCCAAAACGATTAATCTCCGATTAATCCCCGATTAATGCGCGATTAATCCGATTAAACCCCGATTAATCCGATTAAACCCCGATTAATCCGTTTAATCCCCGATTAATCATTTAGGTATTTTATATGTTTTATTTGAAAAACTTATCACTTTGTGTGTGTTGGATTGCTAAGTAGTTTATGTTGTAATGTTGATGATTTGATAATGATCTTTTATTAAATAGTAGACGAACTGTTATTTATTAAATAGTAGATGAATTATAATATTTTATTATTGTATATATTTGCATCAAGTGATACTTATGTTTTATTATTTTTGATTATTTTTCAAATTAACTTATTTAGCAATCTTTCTCTATCATTCTTTAAAGCTCATTATTTTGATTGATAAATTGACTATTTTTTTTATTTATCTCATTTTGCAAGTAAGTTCTTTGATTTATATTTATGTTGCAAAATTTGAAATATTGGATTACTAATGTAAAGAAATAAGTTCTTTTACTTCTTTCTTTTTTATTATTTATTCATATTGTTTTGTTCATCATATCATGGTTTATAACTTCACATCTAGATATTGTCTTATATAATATTTAGGTATTTTCAATAATTAACTATATATATTCATATGTAGCTGTGTATAAATATAATTAAATATATTAAAATTTTAAAAACGATTAATCCCCGATTAATCTCCGATTAATCCGATTAATCATTATTCAGTGTTGGACCGCACGATTAATGAAACCGATTTTTAGAACACTGAGATCACCCGATATGAGTCGGCGCAAAATCGACCGATATGAATTTATTTTAATTAGGTTCATTTTTTTGAACCTATTAGCACTGAACCCAAACCCGACCTGTCACCCGACTATATAAGTGTTGTTTGCACCGTTAGAGCTCGATAAAATCGAGCCATAATTTTTCTCCTCCGTGAATTGACGGCGACATTGCATGGTTCACAGTCGCGGTCTCGGCCACCGACTCGGCGGGCACTGCACTGACGGATCGGTCTCGGTGACTCGGATCGGTATCGGGCGATACGCGCAAAACACTACATAAAAAGCAAAAATTCTGAAAAAATCACGATAAATCTTAAAAAAATGTAGACATCCATATTCATGTATCACATGTCCAAAATATATCACCTAGCACTCTAAACATAAAGCGAAAGTATAAATACACGCGTCGTCGGTAGAAGCATATCAAAATACATGCACAATATAGTAAATTGAACAAACTACATTCATAAATACATGCTAATGTAGTTATTTCCACATTGAATTGCGATGAGGCACAAAATTATCATCATAATGCTGAATCGACCGAGTCAATTCCGATTCTCGGCCTAGTCAGTCTCCTTTGAGTTGAGTCGACCGACTCGTGACTCGGACTCGTCTCGGAGTGGGCCGAGACGGATACGACTCGTCTCCGACTCGGCCGAGTCTTTGAACCATGGGCGACAATGTTTGATTTTTAGGTAAGTGATCACACAACTTCAAATCTTATATTTTTCAATTTCATAAAATAACTTACTTATTGCACGACCCATAACTGAGTACACATGTACTTTGTTTTTTACCGTCATTGCATGTATATTACGTCATTTTATTTGGTAGATTATATCTATGACACTAAATCTACTTTTAAATATCAATTTTCATTATATATAATGTCTGATAAGAACACCCGATATGGGAGTGTATCCCCAATATCGGATATTCGATATGAAAAAACCCCATCCGATACAATCCCGATATCCGATATTTAGAACCTTGATTATATTTTAATAATGATTCACATAATTGGCATATTAATAAAAAACACTACATCTCGAGGTAAAAGGGGGTAATTGTCTGATAATGCATATCGTGTATTTTATAGGACTTAGGAAGGTTAACCAAAGTTGGGTTCCACCATCAGAAATCAAGACAGTATTGGTCACCTAATTATCAGTGTCAGTTATTCAGTTGTCAGGGCTTTGTGGCCTGTCCTAGTTCAGCGCTAGAAATGTTAGACCGTGGTATCGAGCATGCACGGTGCACTTCTAAAAACATGCACTACATTAGCAAGCAGTTATAATAATGATAACATTGTTTGATACATGAGAAAACAGTTGTGGTATGGGATGCAACTAAGTACCACAATAGTTAGGTTAATAATAATCGACAAGATTAGAGACATATTGATGTGAAAATGTGACCCTATAATGTGGTATATCAGTGATAAACTTGAACTCGCAATGTTTCACCAAAATTTATGATCTTCTGTAGGAAATTACTTAAAACTAGCAATATCTCAAGATGAATTTAACAATGTTTTGCAATTATAGTTTAGATATTTCAATTCTCGACAAGTTAAATGCAACATTCAGTTAAACATAAAATAGTCCTACTCGCAATATTAAGATAAGTAACAAGCACAGATAGAATCACACAACTCACATTGTTAGTGGAATTATTAATAACAATTTAAAGATAACAATATAGTGTAATCCAACTGATATCTAACTGCTGAAACAAGAAATTTACCTACTGAGAACCTACGTTCTCAGATAACCCGTCATTGTAGCTGATTTTTTATGTAGTACTGTTGAAGAATATGAACTGTAGCTTACGGGTGATCCACTCAAGATGGGTGATATGGGCGTGGAGTCGTTGTTGGTATTTGTGTGTTGCTGGTTGAGTCGGCAGCAGATGGAGGGGTAGAGGTTGAGCGGTTGTTAGAGGAAGGAGGCGCGGGGACCTATATCGAGCGTCATTGAGCGAGGGGAAATGAAGAAGAGAAGAGGGAGGAGATCACCATCAGTTAGTGCCGACAAAGAAGGAAGAACAGTGCTTGAAGGTTGGGTTTGTTGGTGACAAACGAAGAAAACAAGGATGATGAAAGGGAGGAGAGAGAATGGTGAAGTGGCAGCTCTGCTTGGGAAAAAGGAAAGAAAGAAAAGACTAGGTTTTCATGTATGGTGATAGAGAGGATTTTAGGGGATTTTGTAAACTAATTTTTCTTTTGTATTTTTTTTTTTTTTTTCTTGTTTTCTAATTGTGTTTGGCTGAGAAATGAAATGAGATGGGGATTAAGATATGAGGTAGAAATTTTGATTTGAGAAGTTAGAATTTGAAAAAGAGGATAAGAGGATAATTAGATTAGGGCTTCACATTCAAAATCTGAAAGGATCGAATTTCACACTCGAACTCACAAAAAATAAGATATTTTCATTTCAAAAATAACTCAGAATTTTATTCATAAATCTTCATTGTATTACAACTTATTAGACTCTTATCTTTATAGGCTTTCAGGACGTTGACTTTTCTCCCCACTGTGGGACTAAAAATTAAAACAAGGCTAATAAAAAATAAAAAATACAAATAACTTAATAACATAAAAAAATGCAGACTCCAACTCAATAGCTCGATCTATGCCATCAGCTGGATGTCCGCATCATTCTTCCAAGGTAGGAGAAAACTTGACTTCATCGAGTTCGATGCAGAAGACTCTCCTAATGCTCTAAGACAACTGAGTCTACTTGCTTCAACTCACCACTCAATAGATAACAATCATTTTCAAACAATCAGGTATCATTAGTATACACCAGATAATTTAATCATCTAAAATTCTATCAAAGTTCACTACCGTATTGGGTTGAATATCTGGGAGTGAACTCAACGTGGGGACTCAGAAAAATGGCTCAGAAAGGCTTACAACCAGTGGGTTTTAGGGTTAAGATCAAATACTTGCAATCCACTGAATACCCAATATTAAAAATATGACTAATTTCAGAATCTTTTAAAGATATGTAACATGAATATTGTACTTTGATTTTTACAAGATTTTGAAAAATATGATACTACAGCATGCAAATCATTAACAATTTTTGGGAAAATCATTTTGCACAAATCTGAATCATCTTATGTTGTCAACACTAAAAGTTTTAAATAATTTTCTGACACAAGTTCATAAATTACAGTTAATATTGCTTCGCTCAAATATATCACTGGTTTTCCATGTATAGAGCGTGCACGTGTGTAAAATTATGATGCAGACTCAGATATGTAGATTCAGAAGCTCTATAATGAACAGTAGCCGAGAGAGCTTTATTTAGCGCCTAAGATGTGTTAAAAGGGTCATTTGACTCTTTATTAGACAGAAAAATTTTAGGCACTTGAGTTATTAGATCAATCATAAGCACACCATCGTAAATGTATGTGGTAGTTTACTTGTTACTTTATTAATAATAACGAGAGATATTTTAACAGGTAAAGTCCGAGTGAAAACACCTTTTTGTTTAACCGTAAGAGAGGAAAAGTTAATAATCTGCACAATGTGAGGTTCTCCATAACAGCATCCATTTAATCTTCAGATACAGATCGACATAGATCGTAACTCCTGGATCTAGTCCACATTTCTAATCATAACGTCGCATCAGAACTTATCCTCGTAAATGTGAGTATCTATTGGGATGAGAGATTACTACTTAATCTCTAGTGATGACTCATCAGCTTGTTGTTTAAGTTCAGTATGCTTGATAGGTTCTATCCTATGGTGTGGCAAACTGGGAAGACTAGCTCCTTAGGCAAAATCAGTGGCGTGTTGGGAATAACGCGTCGGTGGTAACTTATCCGAAAGGTCTTCAGACAGGGCTTTGACAAGCTCCGTGATCACAGGGGAGGTGTCGACAATAGAGGAGGAAGAGGTCTACGATCAGAGCAAACAATGACAATAAGAGTAGACAGTAATGGAAGCGGAGAAGGTGGTGCCGGCAATAGAGCCGGGAGAGGAAAAGTGTTGACAACACTTGTGGTAGCAACAAAAAGAACAATAGTCGTGACAGTCGGGGAGGCAACACTGAACTCCTTAATCACAGGAGTGACTTTCGGGGAGATAGTCCTATCGGGCTTAGGGGCTTAGTGCAAACTTTGTCAGTAATGACAATCTTCAATGATATGGGATAGTTGGCAGCAACATGCTTATAACCTTCACATTTGTAGCACTTAATGGCAGTCCTAATTTTGGAAAAGTCAATTTCGGTGTTCTTATCTTTAACATCTTTCCTAGGTGGAGGTGATAGGGTACTAGACCTATGAGACAGAATAGATGGGGGAAGTCTAGATGTTGGTGCTCTTTGATGATTGTCAAAATATGGTGGTTCATGTTTATCTGTGAGTACGTACTTCCATTCTATCCCATGTTTCGATCGGTCATTGGCTATGAAGTACTCATCTTTTTATCACATCGGTCCAATATTGGTTAGCTTGTCCAGTCAGTTTCGTAATAGCGAACATTTCTCAACTTCAGAAAGTGGGTACCGGCGAAGTATGCGTTCATGCTGTGTCGCCAATCGAGAAAATCTTGGTGATTACGTAAACTATCAGAATAATCTAAACGACCATCAAAGATTGGTACATCCATAATGACAGTTGAGGGACTCACTAAATAAAGACTTAAATGAATATTGAGAATTCTTAAATGTAATCTTTTACTATTATTATTTTTTATGCAAAAGAGAACAAAACAATTTTCCTAATAAATGTCTAAAACAAATTAAAAATTTTCCTAGACCTAATGCAAGTTTCTTATCTAAACAATGCTCTGATATCAAATTGATGTGAAACGGTGAGTCGGTGACCTTATAGTGTGTTATATCAGTGATAAACTTGAACTCGCGACGTTTCGTCAAAATTTATGATTCGGTGGGAAATTAATTAAAACAGTAATATCACAAGATGAATTTAACAATGCTTTGCAATTGTAGTTTAGATATTTCAGTTCTCGACAAGTCAATTCAGTTAAACATGAAATAGTCTCATTCATAATATGATTCTGTCGGATCCTCAACTCAATCGGAGCTCTCAGTTATTGGCAGCATCAGTCTCTACAACGAAGGCCCTCTCCGGGGACTGCCGCTTCCACTCCTTCGACAGATCAACAACGCGATCTGCAAATCTCGGAATCCATTGCGAGCCATGATCTCCCACGCTCTAAGCATTGTATAGCTCAGGCAGTTGTGACAATCCTACAGCTAAGCGAGTGACTATGAATAAGAACAGATTCCTCAATATATCAATCCAAATAACCTCAACATGATCAAAACTATTACAATATCTGCAGATATGTGGTTCAAATGATGGCGGATAGCGGCGAATCACCGGCACGTCAATCCCAACAACCCAGGCGAACGGTTGTAGATAAGAGCAACATCCCTTGTGTGTCTATCTAAACCAGCTGAACGGTTATGATCCAGAGATCGTGCAGTTACGAGGATCTTCGCCATCTTCATCCCGCCAACAACCCCGAAAAGTATATATACACCTACTTCTCCATCAAGAAGGGGTTCAGCCTCTGGTAATCACCAAAAATACTACACACTAGCACCCTTTACTTTCTCCCAACGAGGATTCTCATTCTCACACCCGAAGGACTTTCACCAGCACCACACCGATGCTCCTGACCTGAAAGATGTTTTCCTTGTGCTTTTGACAGATTCAAATAGGAGCGTCCAATCATATGTGGATGAAAATTCCCACCACATTGATGCTTTCATTGAGAGCTCTTGAGTAAACGCTCAGAGTTCCCTCCCCTTTCACCAAACACTCCCCAAAACCCCTCCACTAATAGCCTCTCCAACGGCAATGGTTTCTCCCAAGAAGGCATCCTCGCAGACCGCTACTTCAACTGCGGCCTCCAAAGGCAAGAAGGTAGCCACTGGGGGCATGACTCCCGCAGATTCCCATACCACAGACCCCAACATCGTTGTTGAATGAGTTAGGGAGGAGCACTCGTCCCCAGCGACTACACCGGATAGGACAGCCAACGAGCACAGGTCTTGGTTGTCCGCTGAAGGATAACTTCTTCATATGCTAGCCCGGCTAGACATGCAAGAAGCGGAGGTGGCTCACGACGAGAAAAGGCCGCCCTAGAGAGAGGTTGCAACGCGCGTTCATATCCAGCTCCTCACTCAGATTAAAGTGTTCAAAAAAGCCCAGACGAGGGGCTCAGATATGGAGGAATCCTACACTCATCCCTCGTCACCATGCACGACGAGTGCCACCTATAATGGGGACAGTCGGAGGCGTCGGAGATCCGCATCCCAACGTCGCAAGGAACGCTCCGATGAAAGTGAGCTTCCCAAGCCCACGAAGACTCCTCTCATTGAGAATGTCGTAGAGGTGGTTCGAAAGCGGATCGTTGAGGACAAGCCACAACCTCACGGTGAGCCAGGATCTTTCATCATACGGATCTTCAATTCCCCACTTTCGGAGGAGATCATGTCCCACTGATTTCCAAAGAAGTTCATGATACCGAGCTTCCATTGCTACATCAACGTGACCAACCCCGTCAGCACCTCTCACATATCAGGTCAAGATGGTGATCCACTCCCATGATGACCTCCTCATGGGTCGAGCATTTCTGTCTAGTATGAAGGAAGTGGCATTAGACTGGTTCTACTCACTCCCATCTCAATCCCTCCCGACCTTTGAGGAGGTCAGCGACGCTTTCTTCAACCAATATGCCTCATAGCAGGAGTTTAAAAAGAACAATCATCTCTTTACGGTCAAGATGAAGCAAGGACAAACTTCAAGCGCTACATCAGTTATTTCCAGAGCCAGATGGCGCTGATCTATAACTATAATGATGATATCGTTGTAGCTGCGTTCATTGTCGGACTGCAGATCAACCACTCCTATAAACAATTGGTGAAGCATAACATCACCAACATGAAAGACATGTCTCAAGCCCAGAAGTACATAAAACTGAAGGCGGCGACCCGGAGCTCAACAAGTCAGCCTCCCAAGCAGAAGAGTGAAGGGGAAAAGACGAAGTAATCCTCTGCTCCTCCGAAGAAAGCTTCGAACTGACGGCATGATGGTTACAAGAAGCGCTCCCAGCCGAGTCCCTCACAAAAAACCACCTTGAAATCTACGGAGTTGACGCCAACTTCACTTCATTCAAGGTCTTCATCGATCGTGTCTTCAGCGCAATACAGGACCAATCCTGGGTGAGACCCGAGACTGCTTCCTCCTAACTCGAAGGGCCCTGGAGCAGTCGACTACTATGCATTCCATGACAGAATGGGCCATCGCACAGTCGATTGTTGATCCCTCCAAAATAGCTCCAAGAGCTTGTCAATCGAGAATACCTCAAGGAATTCATCCTTAACCCGAGACAGCCTTCGGAGGTCAAGGTGCAGAAGGGAGCTCCCGAAACCCAGCAAATGGGGAATTAGGCGAGTCACGCCCTCATCAGTTACAAAGAGGTGGAAGGCATTTTTTGTGCTTGCCCACTAGAGGGCACCACCTCGAAAGAGAAGGCCATCTACATCAACGAAACCCGTAGAAGCAACTATCCGATAGTGCTAACCGGTCCACCACCGTTCCCAAGTAGGTTGATCTCTTATATGAAGGCAGACGCCTACGCCATGCACTTTTACACAACGACGCCTTGATCATCACCATGCATATTGGCAAATATCAAGTCTCCAGAATTCTGGTCGACAATGGGAGCAGCATCAACATCTTATACGGAAGCGTCCTGGACAGGATGGAGGACACTCCAAAGATAGCCCGAGCAATGATCTATCCTCAAACCCAGTCAAATTTGTATGGATTTGATGACGAGACTCGTTCGCACGGCACAATCGCTCTCCCGGTCCGCGCCGATCCATACGTCATCACAGAGTTCTATGTGATCGACATGGAGTCCCTCACAACGCGATCCTCGGACGGTCATAGATCCCCATGAAGAAAGCCATCCCGTCTAGCTACTACCAGCTTCTGTGATATCCCACTTCGACGGGGACCGCAGATATAAAAGGGGACCAAGCCATTGAAATACACCTAGAGGGGGGGTGAATAGGTGTAAATGCTAATCTAATGATCTTTTAAACTTAAGTGAATATGAGTGATGCAACGATCTCTCAAAACACAACTAAGAGCCGAATACCCCTTTCGAGGTTCTGAACTCCTTCCTCCCAATTCCCCTTGAATGGGTTAGAGGTGCGCAATGCAACCGTGGTGTATGAGATATGATCGAACAAGTAAAGAATGAAATGCTATGATGAAACACACACACAAGCAATCCAAGCAATCAAGATATAGCAATACAATGCACACAATTAAGCCAAGCAAGTATAGATGAATTGCAATAGAAATATATGCAAGGCAATATGAAACAATGCTCAAAACACAAACAAGTATATATGATGATATGAATGGATGATGCTTGCACAAATGTAAAAAGAGTAGAGTTGAGAGAAATTGGATCAAACGCAAAGACCAAGATGTGTTTCGAGGTTCGAGCCCCTAGCTCTACATCCCCGCCTACACCACCGTGTAGGATTTCCCAATCCACTATAGGAGTACAAACTCCTCTCTCAACCTTACAAAGCCACCGAGGCTATACAACCACAATCCACCTCTACCGAAGAGGGATACGGCCCGTAGCCAAATACAACAACCACCTCTACCTAAGAGGCTCACAAACCAATCACAATACCACTCCGATCACCTCTACCGAAGAGGGATTCACAAATGAAGGAGGGTTTACAACAAGTGGTCCAAAACCACAAACTCTCGTTTCTTTCTCTTTCTTTTCTCTTTTACTTTTCACAAAAACAAGATCCTAATAGTTTAGGATAGAAGATAGCTCAAGTGTGGAAACTAGGTGTTTGGGAAAACAAGCAACAAAGAAAACACTTGGGAAATTCTTGTAAAAGATGGAGAATGAAAACCAATACAAATATCCCAAATTCCTATTTCTTTGATTTTTCCAAAAACCCAAAACAATAAAGATTAGAAGTTTAAAGCACAAAACTCTTTTTAAACTCTTTTAAACTCTACTGAAAACCAGAATTTTTTCTCTTAAAAAACCCTAGCCAAAATCCCAAAGGAATGGGGTTTATATAGGCCAAAACAGAAAACTAGCCGTTAGGCTGATGTGGCAGTTCTGACAGCCACCGGTCGACCGGCCCGGTCGACGCCAACGGTCAAAAATATGACCGTTGGGCACTACTCGGTCGACCGGCCCGGTCGACCGAAAACTTCCAGAGAGCAGAACTCTCACATCGGTCGACCGACCCGGTCGACCGATCTGTGCCTAACAGACGTGCACGTCTGTGCACGTCGGTCGACCGGGTCGGTCGACCGGCCCTTGGTGCGGTCGACCGACACGGTCGACCGACCAGCCTGTCAGCACAAATCAAGGTCAGAATTTTTGGAAAAAATATTTTATAAAAATCTTTTATCTTTTCTGAAAATTCCATAAAATTGTTTTGTCATTTTATATTGAAACATAAACCTGTGATAAAAATTTCAAGACAATATATCAACATATCAAATCATTTTTTGTGTCTTGCAAATTTATCAAAAACAAATCCTGTATTTTTGTCAAACTTGATTTTTCCAAAACATGAATAGGATAGTCAAAATAAGTTTGTTTACCAAGTTAAAGCATGTATGTATAAATAGAAAACATCTACTATACATATAACATATGTAAACTTGTTTTGATCTATTATTCATGAAAACCAAATACCAAATCATAAAACGTGTGTGTTTTTGTGCACTTGAGCATATCACTAAACTAAGCTTTACAAATGGATCTAAAACTCTATCTAAATTAGGATACCTAAGTCTTCTTGACGATCTTCATCTTCAAGTAGACTTGCTCCAAAACTCCGTGATTCTCCAAGTGCAAAGGTATGATCTTTAAGCTTTGGCACCGGAATCACCATGATAAGCTTCTAATCATCTTGTTGAAGCTAATCACCAACTAATATCCTGTTAATAATCTGAAACTTAGAAACACAAGAATATTAGTAAACATAACTACATGAGTGTTGATCATCATCAAAACTAGAGTGGAAGGCCATTGGGCCAACAATCTCCCCCTTTTTGATGATGACAAAACTCATGGAGTTATATATGCATGATTAAAGATAAGCTTCAAGGAAGCTCCCCCTTAACTCATGCATCACAATAAACATAATAGATATGCAATGAAAGCACATGATACTAAACAAAAGCATGCATCATATCTTATTATTTATTTGCTATGCATGAACTTAGTATATGCAAAACACAATTATGCATATATAAAAAACAAAACTCAAATTCTT